>CAIGRF010398315.1:0-10014 GCA_903798235.1 Fraxinus ornus
CCGAACCGAGCAAAAGTTCGGCCAAAAAATTTAGGCTCGATCTGAACTTTCGGCTCGGGCCTAAGTGAGCCAAGCCGGCAATTTTTTTTTACAAAATTCATGACAAATCTAGATTTTTTTTAAAAAATTTTAAAATTTGTGCATTTTATACGTATTATAAATAATAACTAAATATTAACATATGAAAAAAATTATGGCTGTAAGTTTTTATTTTTTATTTTTTAGCTTCACGGGTCGGACCGGCTCGAGCAGATGCCCCAAAACGAGGCTCGGAACCACCGAGCCATGAACCTTCACAGCTTGAACTATTTTCAGGCCTAGTCTGAAATGTCCGAACGGACGAGCCATATTAATATCTCCACATGGGATGCAATTTTCCATGACACCATCAGCCATTTTACATTAAAGTGATTTGCTAAGTCAAAAGATTTGTTTCCACGTTCTGAAATCTGATGGAATCTTCCAGAAAGAAACAATATTGATTGGCCCACACATCCTGTGATACATCAAGATCAAGAATTGCAAGTATCTATATATCTATCTAGTCTATATTTACATTTTATGTACCGTATTTTTAAATTAATCCTTTACAAACAATATTTTAGTTGCAAATTAAGTCCCTGATTTTTGCTCAATCTAGCACCTGTGTCCTTAACTTTTTTTTGTCACATTTTAATATGCAAACTTTAATTAATTAACATATTTTGTCTTTAATAACATTTTGTGTCCAACTTAAATTTTGCACTCTCTAACCAAATTGACTTAATTTGAACTGATAAATTACATTTTTATGGTCTAGTGGATTATATTAATTAGCTAGTTTGAGTTTATAAGTTACACTAAATTTATAATTATATAATCATTTGTTCGAACAACACCCTGTTTGGTCCCCATTTTTAAAATTTATTTTTTTCTCGAACTCATTTTCGATTACACACTTCATGGAACCATAACTTTTATCAACTTTTAGCTAAACAAAATAGGGGCTAATATACCGTATCAAATCAAGTCGATGAACTTGCCTTTCCTGGTTGAATCATCTTGCCAAAACCTCTTCCTGCTTCGTAATCTTGCTTATTGGGCAGTTGATGATACATGTTTTATTAACATAGAGAAGTTCTTATACTTGAATTTGACAAGGGTTCGACCACAACTACTCTTCTCAAACCATTTCCATAAAATGGATATACATAACAATTTACATGTATAGGGAAAACTTTTTTTTTCGATTCGAGTGATTAGTATATTCAGAATCCAACGTGTCAATTTTTATTTTATTTTTTTTATCTCGACAAAAACTAATTTCAACGTAGGTTCTCAATTATTTCAAATTTACAGATTAATCGATTACATTTCAAACCCAATAAAACCATTTAAACCCACTCTATATCCATAGAAAAGCAAAACAAAGATTTGTTTCCTCCATTTTTTTAAATTTTCAAAGATCATCAATATGAGAATCTCAACAATATTTTTGGGAAATCCAATGGTATCTTCCTGAAAGATAAAAAATATGATTTGGGTTCAATTTGACATATTTTGACAGCATGATCGACCACCTGCTCTTTAATCTTATTATTTAATTAAAATATTACTATATAATGCAAGTAAAATATTCTCCTGATATATATATATTCTTCTATAGTATAGGGCCATAGGCTAGGAAACTCGTGACTCCGTGAATAAGAAATAAAATAAGGTCTTGTTTGGTACGAATTAAAATTAGATTTTAATCTAAGTCAAAGTCAAACAATTAATATTAACCATATCTTTCATGGGTCCCACACATTTCAAAAATTTCTATCACAATCAATTAAAAATCTAATTTTAATCCCCACCAAACACTCACTTATGAATAGGGAGATTTAGAGTTTTGAAGTAATTGAAATAATTAAATAAGTTGACTCTAATCTAATACATAAAAAACTTACAGGAAAGTAGATTGACGATGTTTACCCAGAATCCTGATTCATATATCGACGCTAAAAAGAAAACAAAAAAGATGGCCATATAATTGATTTGCACGAAAGTTAAGATCATGGAGAATCAGTGAAAATATGAGTATCAAGATCGAAGGATTGCATATCAACCCCCACCATATAAGAATAAAAAACATAAACTGAATTTTTGGACTGATTTGCAAGATATTGTGGATTTTTGCAATTTTTTATATAGTTTTTTTCTGATATGTTTCCATACTAAGATGAATGAGACACACACACACACACACCCCAAGCAAATGTAGCGCCCATTATACTATATTAAGGAAATGATGACTTAGGTAATTGAGTCACGTGTTACGTCAATTCAGAAATTAAGAAGCATGATTTTAGAGAGTTGATGTGTTGGGTTGGAGGTTGTAATTTGTATCACTTGAAAGTAGTGGTAGTTGTCGAAGGGGTTTGAGTGAGACGCCAATTCACACCCAAAAACGCAGAGACACATGCACTCCGACATGGAGTCGTTTTTTTCCAAGGAACGTGGTTTTAGAGTTGAAGTCGTTGAGTGCAATGCGCTACACATCGCACAAAGCCTATCATCTGATTTTCACTAGCCCGAACGCTCATATATTCAGTGATATTGTAGCTCTAATGAACAAAGTAGTTGTTGATACGGGTCATTTCGTTTCCCTTTCCCATCTAGATAACAAAGTGTTTGTTCTCTCGCTTCTTTTGTTATTACCGTCGCGACCTTTGTGTCAGGTTGATTGCATTTCAATTATGATTTTACCTGTTGTTTGGGACGACAACATGTCTTTATAACATGTTGGCAACTTTAATTTTTTTGCAAAAGAATCGCAATTCGTAAGAATGACACAATTTATGAAGAAGAAAGTTAGAAGAGAGCGGGGTAGACTAAAATTAACTTATATTAACCTTAGGCCTTATTTGTCATCCTTTAAAAAATATTAATTTGTTTGCTACATTATCATTTCTTTACCATACATTCACACAATAAAATATTTTACATATAAACTAACAAAATTTTCTTACTTTTTAACCACACATTCTCCAGAAAAATACTATTCCATAACTCATTATTCCCAAATAAATTTTATCAAATAGGCTCTTAAGTAATTTCATATTTGAATGGCTAATTGGCTATGAAAGAGATTGAACAATAACTCAAATTCTTGTACAAAATTTAAATTTTAAAATTTTGAATTCCATACGAAGAAACCCTAATTCCCAAAATTCATAATATTAAATGCTTCTGTATATTGAATTTATGGGACTCCATAACATTTAAGGCAAAAATTAATGAGAGGAACTCTTATCAACGTGCTTTATAAGATTTCATTTAACTTCATTTGGATATTGCAAAAGAATATTCTTTATTTTTCCCCATAATATTTATTTTAGTTCTTCAAAGATTTCTTCTCACAATTATAAAGCTAAAAAAATCATAATTATGGTAAATAAATAATCAAGAATTATTGGAAAATATTGACAAAATTTCAAATTCTAATTCCATGAAAATATATAAAATATCTTTATATTCAATGAATTGTTGAAATATAATTTTTTTTTTACTTTTTTTTACTTTTGTGTTTGAATTTCCTTTTGTAATTGAATTAGACTCCACCCATTTTGAGTCCTAGCTCCGCTGCTAATTGAAGGGACAACATTTTGCCATCTCTATACAGAAATTGAAAGAAAGCAAAATTCAAGTATATTCTAAGAAAATTATTTTTTGCTGTAAAATATTTAAAAATATAACACGAGACATGCCATACTAATAAGAATTATTTATTATAATCACTAGTTATAATATAACATGAGATGCACATTATTCTTGAAATAAATTCAATAGTTCTTGTATCCATTAAGCATAAAGTGACGTAGATCAATTAGAAGAGAAAATTATAAAGCAATTGAAAAATAAAAATAATAAAAAGAACAAGAAGGACCGATGAAAACACGCGTAACTTTCAGCTCGGGTGTCGAATTTTTACGAGTGAGTACAATCGAAAGAGTTTTTCGTCTATGCACATTTTTGTTGGGTGGAAATAGTTGGCATTTGGGCAAACTTTCGGAGTCAAATTCTATGGTTTAGTGATCCGTTTTAACATTTTCTGTATTGAGTTAGTTTAAGAGTATTTTTGTCATTTTCGAAACTTTTTAGCTTTATTTAGATTTGATTGAGTTTTATTTTAAATTTGTAAATATTTGTTAAGGATTTTAAAACTTTGCATTCATTTTTTATTAATACATATTACAATTTTCTCGTTATTTGGTGAATTTCAATATTTGTCACGTTCGTTCAAGTAAAATCTTTTATTATTTTTCATACTTTTGTCGTGCGTCATAAAAGATGCATCCCACAAATTTAAAAAGAGAAGTAATGAGGTGGATATAGAGCAACTCTTTGATAAAATTCATTTTTTTTTCAAACTTCATTATCGTCCTGCATTCTTCTATTGAAATGATTTTACATGTAAATTTAATTTTTTTTTTTTTACTATTATACATTCTTTAAAAATTTCCCTATTACAAAATTTATTTTCTAGGAAAATAACTCAAAGATGGCCAAAATCTCATGGAGCAGTGTGGAGATACTGAATAAGAGGAATTAAGAGATATAGAGAGAGAAAGAAATGCGATACGGATGGTGGACTGGACTGACTGTATCGAATCCAGAAAACCCAAAAAGATCACGAAATATCTGTGACCACCTTTAAGAACTTTAATTTTATCTTCTTCTCTTTGATTCTTCACAAAAAATTCTCAACTTTAAATACTAGCACCAACCCACATTGTAAATATTCATATTCCATTTTTACTCCGTCCTTTTGTGCCTTTTTCACACAATTTGTGCGTGTTCTAGGGGTGGTTTTTTATTAATAGTCAATAAAGTGAGAAATGGATGCTGCTTCTGGTGTTTCTTCAATAGAGGGTATTATGGAAGAACCCCATGTCTTAGCAGTTGATGACAATCTCATTGATCGTAAACTTGTTGAAAAGTTGCTCAGAAATTCCTCTTGCAAAGGTACTATCATGGCTCTGTATCAGTTTATCTTAATTTAGCCATTACAAATAAGTAGATTATTTTCGGAAAATGGAGTCCAATGTAAAATTTGTGGGTATTATAAATTTTATTTATCCCATTTTCATCAACTGAAAAATAATTAAAAACCAAGATTTTTTAGTTGTTCATTGATAATCTTTTGGATTGGAAATGTATCTACATAGTTATTTCATTTAGGCTTAAATGTAGATATAATACTTGGTGAGTGTACATGTAGCCTTGAACAATGAATATATAGATGTGTTAGGCTAATTTTCCAGCAATTGCTTTCAATCGTATCATATTTTTAAGCCATTATGCTTCTGGAATTGTTTTGTATTCCCAGTTTCTTAAATGGACTATGATGTTGCTTAAAAATGAACATAGCATCCTCTGAGTATCCCTAGTTGATGAGTTCTAGTTGCCAGGGATGATAAAAAAAGGTGGTAGGGTATGTCGCCAAACCAGCTCTGATAAAAAATGATGGGGGTCTGAGACGAATCTCAGGCTCCATACTCAAAATCATTACTGAGTATTCAATAATAGAAAGTTGGGGAGAAGAAGAAATTGTAATGCTTGTTTTATTTCTTGGTTCTTGATCAATATGTGAGGTTCGAATGTGCTAATAGTATGAATTGTTCAGTAACTACTGCAGAAAATGGGTTGAGGGCTTTGGAGTATCTCGGCTTAGGAGGTGGTGACAGGCAGAGCAGTGTGAATGACAATGTAGGTGACTTCTTAGAAGCAAATATGAATCTATTATTGATATGAGATATATGGACTCTTTTACACACCTGCATAGGATTTCCTTCTGTTCATGGTTCTTATTCTTCAATTACACATTTCATAGATAAATGGCAGAGAGATTTCTCAACAAGGAAAGATTAAGTCCCATAGATTTTTCGTTTAAGACTTAATTTCTCTAGATTGTGCATTGTCAACGAGGCCTTTTGTCTAGAAGTTAAAAATGATTAAGATGGTGATTTGTTATCACGCCACTGAAATATGAGTGGTTGTGTCGTCAACAAAAATATAGAGTTTACCTTCAATTTCTAGTACTGTATATTACCCCTTGGAAATATTTTTGTTCTCTCTTTAGCCTATGTAGACTCCCCAGGGTAAGTCCTGGAGTGAAGTTGAGAGTTTGTTTGTTATTCTTATGAAATCGTTTATGTTATTTCTTTGGGCAGGCTTCAAAGGTGAATTTGATAATCACAGATTATTGCATGCCGGGAATGACAGGGTATGAGCTACTCAAGAAAATTAAGGTAATTTTTCTCCATGTTAAGTAAAAAAGTGCACGCAGAAGAGAGAATAAATTACTTACGGTGTATGCCAAACAAACTCTTATTAACACAGTACTTGTTACATACAGGAATCATCAAACATGAAGGATGTTCCCGTTGTCATAGTTTCATCTGAGAATGTACCAACTCGAATCAAAAAGTAAATACCCTGTTAAAATCTTGATTTTCATCTTCTTTCCCTGTTTATTTATTACCACTATTTCTAAATTTTTCCGAAACAGGTGCTTAGAGGAAGGAGCTCAAATGTTCATGTTAAAGCCTCTCAAATACTCGGACGTAAAGAAGCTGAGATGCCAATTGATGCAGTTCCGTGGCTAACAGAGTTCTCGATGTCTTTGAAACGATAAGTTTCTGATATATATTGCTTCAATTTGATTCATTAGTAATTCTCTTAGCACAAAAATTGTATTCCTAGGCAGTGTCTGCCCTCAGCAGTCATTTTTTGAGTTAGTTTTTTTCCTTTTCCCAGTAATCACCTCATTTATATTGGATCAGCAGTTGTTTTTCCTTGAAAAATGCATATTTTTGTCGTTCGAATAGAAAATATACGTTCAATACCGAACTTCCAATATGAATTAGAATGATGCCATCAATATTGTCTAAAGCTTCAGGTTAAATCATCTTGATCTTTTATAGTGCTTTTGTCTTCTTTTTTAGCTTGTTTAGTAAGTTGGATTGTGCTGCATAATCTCGTCCACTACTGCGTACCAAATTCAACTATTTCAATATAATCTAAGCCTCATTTTACTCACTAGTAGTCCAAACCATTTGGATGATCATGTAGTGCATAATGAATTTTGATTGGGGAGTTTCTTTATACTATATTGGATTTTTTTTTATTATTTTAATTTTATTAATGGTTCCGTTTGGTTTCAAATGGTTTTTATTTATGAAACATAAATCAAACATTCCTGAGCAGTTCTATTTGGTTCAAAATGGGAAAGTTGATCGGGTCCATGTATACTCAAATCAACGGTTCAAAACCAATTATTCAGTTCGATTTTGTTGTTCAATTAAATTTTTTGTTCAGCCCTAGCTAGCATGATATAAAGAAGACGCTGGAGAATAAAAGTATAACTTTTGGAACCTTATATTTGTGGTAGCAAATGATTGTATAAAGTAATTAAAACAAATAATTGAAGGATTCCTTTCATTTTCTTCAAATTACTAGGAATTCAACTGAATAAAGATAGATATAAACAACAAAGAAAATCAGTAAAAATGCTTGTGGTGGTGATGGTAATGTCTGTGATCATCCCATCCAAAGCATTGCAACACAGGATAACAAGCGACGAACATGCACCTCCTGATCATTCGGAATGCGGACGAGACTAATAAACAAGGACAGCAACAGCATGCCAAGAGTGGATCATCATATGGGCTACCGCCTCCATGGTGGTGGTGGTGGTGGTGGTTGTAGCGGTTGTGGTGATGGTGGTGATGGTTGTGGTTGTGGTGCTTCCCCATATTCTCTAAAACCTGATCAAAACATGATATACTGATAGTTAATACAAGAACTCCATTCTTAATGGATAAAACTGAAGCTTACCTTGTTGAATTCGTGATGGAAGAGAGTATTTGTTTAGAAGTTGGGAGGGAGAAGAGTTGTATATGTATACAAGTCGGCAAACTTGTGGATGAAGGATTATAAAAGCGTGTTAATTACGGGCTTATTATCACTATTTATTTTCTGTATTTTTATCATTTTATGTAGTGTAAGCTAGCCTGGCAATTTAAATAAGAAATTTATTCATTGGAAAGAGTACAACTCTCACCAAAATAAGAACGATTCATTAAATGTGCCAGTGACATAATTTGGTCGAGCAAAAATTGTTGAAATTAAGATCTAGGCCCATTGGGTACACATTAAAATTTTCATTATAATTCTTTTATTCATTTTCAACTACACATTTTTCAATAAAATAATATTTTCTATCACATCAGTAACTTTTCCTTCTTTTTCAACCACACATTCTCTATCAATCTACTATTCCTAAATACATTTTTCAAAAATAATGTGGTTCAAACATATCCTTGGATGGAACAATGTGATTTCTCGTAGGAATTATATCATATCAATCTCTTCTTTAAATATATATTATTGACGAAGCTGATTTGAAAGTCAAAATACTGATAGATATGGAGTTTGTACTATACGCTATTTGTACTTCATAGATCGATAAAACTTAAAATTATCACGAGGCTTCCATCCTCTCCTTTTCAAAATATGATCTCTAATATAGAATACCAAACACACCAATATATCATATTTACAGAAATATTCTCCTACCCACAGTCGGAAGTCTTATCTTACCCATTTAGAGATAATTTTACTTATGGTTCCCGCCACTATGGACAGGATAACGATTACTATCATATTTATACCAAGTTAAATTTTATATAATTTAGTTGTGTCCCATCAATGATAGTTCGATATAAAAAGCAATTTAGTCTAATTAGTTACGTTCTTTTACCCGGAAAAAAATGCGGTTACCCAAAATGAAAAATTAGCATGTTGTAATGTAATAATGAATATAAGACATGATAATTAGCTACAAATGAATTGTCCTAAGAGGAAGTTATGCCCATTTTTTATATATGAATGATTACCTTTTCTCTCACCACCCAACAAAGATCTCTAAAAAGGAAATAAACCTAGTATTAGAGGAGCCTTTGCATTGTCTTGAGTATGATTATGACAGAAGAATAAAAGCAAGTTCTGAAAATTGAAATAAATGGAAGGAAATTACTGGAATGAGAGAATGCTCTAAATTCTAAAATTTAGATAATTTAAAAAATAAATTTTAATTTCACCAAGACAAGCAGTTGGAACATCCTATAATCAGTTTTTAACAATTTTGACTACAACGAGCAAATTGTCAATGTGTTCAAGTAGTTTTTACTTGTTGCAAAAACTAAGTAGCGAATCAATAGTTGAACACTAAATATAACGTGGTATATCCCGAAGGAAAAAATCCCCGGACCCCATGCGACTATAAATTAATCCACTAATTAAATGATAAAAATATAATAGTATCCATTTTGCAATTTCACAAAATTAACAAAGAACAATCAAAAGAAATTAAGAAAAACTCTCTTTATCTTCTTATTTTGACTTGTTGATGAAGTGGAATCAAACCCACATATCTTGAATTTATCAATTCCCTATTGTATTCGATCGTAACCACCGCTTGGATTAAAAATTTCCATTCTTAACTTCACACTAAATAGCTTGATCAATTGACGAGATTAAACATTCAACACATTGATTTGTGTCCTCCAAATACTTGAAGAAAACATTGACTTTGAAAATATTCTATGAAGTATCACGTCGCGTAAACCTGTTGGAAAACAATAGAACTGCTTGCTACTAGGTCACCAGACAAAATTATTTTTCGAAGCATGGCTTTGAATTAATCGATTAAGCATCACGTCCTTTGTGATTTCTTGAATTCGACATAGTCTCAGCCAGGGGCGGACCTAGATTAATTATGAGTGGGGGCGAGATTAGGGGCGGAGCTAGCTCGTCGAAGTAGAGGGGTCCAAAGTTGAAGGGGTGGGGGCCTACGAGGGTTATGGGAGTTGTTGAATAGTTTAGATTTAGTTGCATTTTTCCAAATAGTTCTTGCTATATAGGCAATGAACGAAGTCTCTCACCCTACATCAAATCCACAAATATATTCACTCTGACCATGCAACA
>CAIGRF010398358.1:0-10099 GCA_903798235.1 Fraxinus ornus
AGATCTTAGACTGCTCAAGGTATTCGGTCTAATATTGGACATTTCTAGATATAAGTTTTTTTTTTTTTTGATCGATGGCACTTTACATTGCATGAAATATGACAGTCAGTTATCACAGTGGGTCGTTGCCAATGAATTGTAGTTATTTTAGAACATCATTCAGTAGTTATGTAGTTATTCAGATTAATATGGGAATTGTTGGTGTTTTCTTACTTTTTGCCCTGTTTCTGCTTCTCAGGAAGGAGATGCTGTAGTGGCGCATTTTGAATACCATAAACATCCAATTACATCCATTGAGTGGAGTCCACATGAAGCCTCCACCTTGGCAGTATCTTCAGCTGACAATCAACTAACGTGAGAAATCTAGATGACTACTACATTAAGAAAGTTTTTACCCTCTGTTTGGCCATTATTTTGAGAAAATGGAGTTTTGAATAGTGACTTTTTGGAAAATATGTGGTTAATAAGTAGGGGAAAGATTTGAATTTACCAGTAAAATATTTATTGTGTAAATGTGTGATTGGAAATGAGTATGGAAATTAAAGAGTTTTGAAATAATGGTTGTCAAATAGTTCCATCTCTAACTTACATTTCATTTTCTACTACTTTTTCCACATTTTCAGAATATGGGACCTTTCTCTAGAGAGGGACGAGGAAGAAGAGAGTGAATTCAAAGCCAAAACAAAAGAGCAAGTGAATTCCCCATCTGATTTGCCTCCACAACTTCTCTTTGTTCATCAGGTGAGAACTCTTAAACTTGTTTTGGTTTGGGTTGAAATTCAACCAAACCGACTAATTTGGTTTTGGTTTTGATTTCGGGTTGAGGTCGAAACTGACCCACACCAAACCGCGCCCAGGCCTACTTGTTAGTATGAGAGTTTATGCATTCAGCTGTACAGTAATGATGAACTTGCCCTTGTTCGTGTGCAGGGTCAAAAGGACTTGAAAGAACTTCATTGGCATTCACAGATACCAGGAATGATCATATCCACGGCCGCAGATGGTTTTAACGTACTAATGCCTTCAAACATTGAAACCGCACTTCCTGCGAACGAAGGTTAAAAGATTCTGCAGTTCATGCAATGGGAATTTGCATCTGCCTATATTTTTCTAACTTAGCACCAGTATCCGATCAATGTGATAGAAGTTCAGTTTTGTTCTGGAATATCTTATTCCCTTGCCGTGTAAAGTTAGACGTTTTTTGTGAGTTGCATTAAGTTGTCCAGAAATAGTTATTATTTTTGGTGTTAAGAGCACGATGGAATGTGTTGAAGAAAATATACTACTGTTATGTCTGAGAATGGCAAATGGAACTCTATTTTGCATTGTTCTTGGACAATCTCTGGTCCTTTGTTTCATCGACTTAATTCTTTTCTTCTTTCCTTTTATTTCTTTCATTTGAAGAAGCCTTCAAATTCACTCTTTTGAAGGAGATATAACCTAGATATTTTTTTTGTAGTGGTGTCAAAATGGGTTAGGTGGCTTAGGTTCGGAATGACTTGAGCTAAATATTAGATTGAAATATGTCCGGCCTTGTTTGGATTAGTCATTCATGTTAAATGGGCCGTTCTAGGCTTCATTGTTAAGCTCGACGACCCCATGAGGATGGACTCGACTGGCTTGGATTGCTTGATTTTAGTGGCGGATTCAGAAATCTAGATAAGCACGGACGGTTGCTAGACAAACGTCCAAGCAACTACTCAATGTAAAGAGGAAAACAAATTGGGCGAAGTGAGCACATGCATTCGCAAGGGCTTGTCGGGTGTTGGCTTATTGAAAAAATTTAAACATTAAACAAAGTTAAAAAAAATGTTGATGTGACTATAAAAAGGAGGAAATAAGTTGAAATGGCCGGTTCATCCAGCCGTATTTCAACAATGGCCTTTGACCATTAAAAAAATAAAAATAAATAAAAGTTGAATAATGAGTTAAAGAACAAAAAGTCAAAAGTATCCTTAAAAGTCTTGTGTAAACACTCGACCACACTATCCATATAAAAAACCACCCTCACAGCTATCAATGCCGACCACCACGCAGACGACCCAATCACCGGCGACATTGAAATCAACAAGGTTAATTCTTTGTGATTATGAAATTGATTTTTCATATATGGTTTATTAAATTTAACGTTTATTTACTTTATTGTTCATTATTTAGGTAGATGATTGAGTGTATGAATTAGTTTTGGCGATTTTTAATTGTTGAGAATGACAATCTTCGCCATTTGCGCTGAAATCGCAGGAGAAGACAACAGTTAACAGCATGCCCAATTAACTGTAAACAGTACGGTTGGGCAGCCCACCTGACTATTGGCATTTTTTTTGGCCGATTTTTTTTTCCTTAATTTTTTTTACTGTTTACTAATTCTTCTCTTTATGATAGTTTAATTTTTAAATAATATTTATATTCAGTATTTATTTTTTATTATTTTATTTTTTAGTAATAATTTTAAAATTTGTTAATTGTTTTCTTCTTCTTATAATTTAATTGTTTTCTCAATTTAAAATAAAATCGTTTTAATATTTTTTTCTTTAATTTATTTTTCCTTTTTTATTTTGGTCCTTAATTTTTTATTTAATTTAATTTATTATTATTTTCTTTATTTCTTTTAAATTTCTTAATTGTTTTCTGTTTATCATAATTTATTTATTTTTTAATTTAAAATTCTTTTTAGTATTCTTTCTTTATTTTTGTTATTTATTTATCTATTTATGTATTTTATTTAATTCATTTTAAATTTTAAATTTTTGTTGTAATTCTTATTTTTTTTCTTTAATTTATTAAATCTTTAATTTTTTAATTAACATAGATGTAAAATGAATCTATTTTTGCGTATAGTAGTCACAATTCGGTTAACTTAATTTGCAGAATGTTCTAACATTTTTAAATTTTTGCAGGTTGGAATACAATCTCGACATTGAGTTGAGACAGATATCAGGAAAATGTACTTGGAACGTTCCTATGTTTTACTATTGTATTAAAGTTGCTCGATGATGAGTATAGAGATATGTTGGCCCTTTTTGTGGCCCATGTATTAATTAAGAGATGTGTAGTATTTCGAGTAGATCATTGATGCATTACAATGTCAACTACTTAGACCAGTCGACAACGATACACTCCACTTTAACATGAGGGCAAGATAGCTTCTCTATATTTGAGTTTGCCCTCATGACTGGACTGTAGATTATGGCGATGGAATAAAGATGATAGTACTTAGAGAAACAATAGACTGTATGGCGCATATTTTCAAGGACATGGGACGGTGCTTCTAGCATAGTTGATTGGCGCAATTAGGAAGTGCAACTAGATGTTGGACAGATTGAAGCGGGATTGGTCTATATCCTTGAGAGCGTGGTAAGGTATCATAAAAAAAAAAATCGTGATTGACCTTTTTCATTTGGAGGTTGTTGACGACATCTGTGGAGCGAGAGGGGGTGTCCGTCCCAGGGACACAAGGGGTAGCCCTGATGGTGACGGAGGAGGTAGTGGACGAGGAGAGGAATGAGGGAGAGGCGGTCCTTGGGGCTGAGTGGGTGGTGATGCCCGGGACGGACGATGTGACGGAGTGGGCATCAGAGGGGGTAGCGGATGAGGAGAGACGCCTGACATGATAGAGGGTGTTAGAGTGAGCGTTGGAGGTGATGAAGTGTAAGAAACGTGCTGTTGATGTGCCAGAGAAGGTGGTTGATATGAGGTCGAGAATGTCGTCACAATACTTCGTTTCTCCCTTCATGGCTAGACAAAGAGGAGGACGTTCGTGGATGGAACATACCACAATCTCTTCCAAGAGGTCGACCCTGCCAGTGGAAAGCATTCGAGACAAAGTGAAGAAGAATTGTGTCCGGGTAAGGATTTTATGATTATAGTAAAGTACGCTAACTCATCTATGCTTTTTGTAACATTTTTCATTTTCTTTTTTCAGAGCTAGATACACGGTAGCTCAAAGGACGATACCGTTCGCATATAAGTGGTTTTAGGACATCATGACTTCGACAGCTTGGCTCACCAATGATGTAATTTTAATATCACAATTGTTGTTTATTATGTATACATATTTTATTTTTTATTCAATTAAATAACTCTCTCTTTTTTATTGGTGTTTCCTACTGTAGCACATCGACTTGGTTATGTACCTGTTGTGCTATCTGACTCGAAGATTTTCGAGATCATTTGACATTACTGACTGAGTCATATTGAGCACCGAGTTCCTACATGCCATTGACATTAACATCTGTCGCTCCAACTTCTGGGGAATGAGTATACGTTGCTTAAATATATGCTTGAGTGGGTCATATGGATGTGGTCGAATGTTTGGGGAAAGCCATGGGCGGATTGTAGGCATATGTACATTCTAGTGATCACGCATCATCACTTCTTTGCCATGGAGATCATCTTTGTTGATTTTACTATGTATGTGTATGACTCCGATCATACCCGTCTGACACATCGTCAACTCGAGCATATACTGGAGCCGATGGTTGTGATCGTTCCTTTAATTGTTAGACACGTGGGGGTAATTGTGCAGATCGGACTAGCCATTGTACATGACACGACAACGAGATAATTAAAATCGTAAGTATTTATAATTTTTTTAATTTGAATAGCTATACGGTATCGAACTAACGCATTATTATTGATTTACAATAGTTATTGTGGCATGCTCGCAATCAAGTATATTGAATTCTCGAATATAGCACATAAGGTTGATGTAATCAACTAATCATGGATACACAATTAGAGGAAGAAGTTAGAGTGCAATTTGTATGGATTCAATTGTGATCCGTAGTACATGCATATTGTATTATTCGAAAGTGTAAATATTGATTATTTAATTTTAAGTCGTTGTATATTGTTTATTGTTTACTAAAAAAGTGTAAATAATGTTCATTAAATTGTATATTTAATTGTGATTCGTATTACATTGTATATTATTTTAATTGTATGAAAACAAAGTATGGGGACCTAATTGCAGTTTTTTAATAGTTGACTTGGACCATGAAATTGTAATCGAAAATTAAATGGGACAAAATTGGAAGCAATTGAAAGTTTTGATTTCTATAATGATTTGAGGAAGATTAAAAAAAAGGGGAAAAGTCGTTAACAGCCAGTCCAGTCGAATTTTTCAATTTTTTTAATATTTTTTTTCCTAAATCATCTATTATAGAAAGTTACAATAGGTCCCTGGAATACTCAATTGAATATTTAACGACGACAATAGTGTGCAAAACAAATAGATTACTTTTAATTGTTGACCTATGATTCAATACAACTCAATTTGTTTTGATTATAACAAATAAGATATTTATATTCCTAATAAGTCTTGTTTCTTGAGTTTACATGTATAAATCTTCTTAAACATTCAAAGGCTCAAATCGTCATCCATTGAAGAACAAACGATCAAAAGAGGCTCGAAGAGAACAAGAACTTTGAAGATTAGAGTTTAGAAGTTATTTATTGAAACTTGAATTCATATGTAAAGATATTAACTCATCAATCTTTAGCAAATGTATAAAGCTCAAATTATTTTCATAATTCATCACTTCATCACTTGCATAAAAATGTTTTGATACATAATATGAAATAGAATTTGAAAAAAATGAATATTTTGATATAAAAATTAAAAAATCCAAAATCTGCAACTTTCGGTTGACCAGTTTGATTGACCGAAGTGTCAATTGAAACTCCAACGGTTTGAATTTTACAACGGCTACATTCACACTTCGGTCGACCGAATGTGCTCAACCGAAATTGACTGATTCTCACACTTTTTGGTCTATAAATATCCATCCTTTTTACATTCAATGTTCACCTACTTACAAGAGAATTTTTAAGAGCTTATTTATTGAAAATCATTGAGATTACTTGAGTTTAAATTCTATTTCATTTATTACAACATAATTTCTTGATTGATTACCCCTATTTCATTCATCTTATTAAGAAATAATTTGCAAAGAACTCTTCACAACTTCATCTATTCTTCATTCTTGATAAAAGTTTTCTTTACCAACATTTTGATTAAAGTGTAAATCTCTCTTCATACTTAATTTGTATTATTTGTTAAGAGAGATTATTGGTTTGAAAACTTGGATAAAAAAACTCAAACTACTTCATTATCAATTATTCATCAAAGTTTTCTTCATAGACACTTGAACTTTATTACGTACTATCTATTGAAGTGCTATCTCAACTCTCTAAATACTTGACTTGACTATNGAATTCTTTCAATTGTAAAATTATCATTTATATTATGGTGGTTTCGAGAGCCTTGTGAAAACTCGATTGTTGTTAAAGATATGTGCTCATTGTTGTAAGTCACCTACGGATAAGTGCTCCTTATTGTAAGTCACCTAAGTGTTCCTTGTTGTAAGTTACTTAAAGATTGATACTTCTTGTTTGTAAGTTACCATTATAGTGCATTTGATATTACTCATGACAGAGAGTTTGGTAACGGGGAAGTAGAACACATTGTGTATCGAACCCCATTAATTCGATTGTCATCGTTATATTATTGCACTTTATTTTAAATTGTTATTTACATTGTGCTATATCTACTTAAGTGACAATACTTGAATTAAGTTATCGAATTTACATATTTATTTCTCTTATTATACTTTGCATTTATATCTTGTGTATTAAATAATTTTTTAGACTAACTGTCGAAAAAGTATCAAAAACCAATTCACCCCCTCTTTGTTAGTTATTCTTGGGTTATCATTAACAATGATAGATTACATATCCATCTAATTTCTATTTAGGGAATTTGACTTGTACAAAATTGAGGAGTATGTCATGTTGCTTTGCACTCGTCGCACTTACACAGTTAAGAAAATTCTCTAGTAGATGGAATTCTAGATGTACGTAGGCGTCAAGATCACATAGTTCAACTTCGGGCAATACCAAACTATTAAGTGCGAGAATATGGTCGGGAACTTCCCACTTGATTTCATTCAGTAGAGAAAGTATAGTTTACGCTACTCTCTAATAATCAGTCGTGTAATAAGGAGAACATAAAGTTCTCACTGCGAAATATCTATACATAGTCACTACGATTGTATGCTCACATGGAAAACTCTCCAACTAAAATCAGCTCTTTGACCCCCGAATTTGGAGTATCCTACTTCACGCAATTCACAGGGGTCAACTACAAGTGCACATGTTATCAATCAAGTCCACCATGTATGCTATATTACGTGCACAGTTCATAGAGAAGCGCAACTTATCCAGTGGTTCCACATTTAACTTTCTCGTAACCTCTGTGGCATTGAAGAGTTTATCTTCCTGAGCCGGGGCTAGCACGCTCATGAAACTTTTTGATTCATCATGTCAATTGTGAAACCACTGCTGCAGCTTGTTATGAATGTTCTCAATAATTACGAGGATTGGTAACTCTCGATCCTTCTTGAATAACGCATTAAGAGATTCTGCATTGTTTGACATCATCATGTTGTATCGACATCTTGAAAAATGTAATTGCTCACTGCTCAATCCCCATTTTTGTTAGATAATCCCATGCTCAGAATAATTTACTTTCTATTTCGACCATTAACTTATTACTCTCTTCAATATTGTAAGCTTCTGCCGCATTTCTAAACAATGAAACAATGTCTTTGCCCCGATACATAGTTTTCAAATGGCCTTGTATATGGTACATGCAATACCCATGATGTGCCTCTAAGAAAATTTCAGCGATACCATTATTATAGACTGAGAGTTACAGATCACCAAATTAACTGTTACTAAGTTACCGAATGACTATAATTATCCATTTTTGGTTTTGACCATACGTGCGAAATTATTCTATTAAAAGTAACAATTCACTTTTTTAATAGTTTCTAAATGATTAAGCATACACGCCCAATTTCCCTATATTTGAATAACGCGTTTTGTAATATGGAAAGCAATAATGAATACCAATAATTGTTGACGGAGAAACCCAATGTGGGAAAACCTCCGGGACCAAGCCAGTTACCTCCACTATAAACAATATTGATTACAGTCCGTTTCCAGCCTAGTAAATTCCACAAGTTCTCGCTTTGTAATTCCTGTAATCTCCAAGCTGTACCCACCAGCTTTTGGATATTCTATAATTGTCTCTTCTAAGTGGAATTCCAAGAATCTCCAATTCTTGTGCTTACAGTCCACCTCTCCCAATGTTCGACCGAGAGAGTACATTCTTCAAAGTGTTAAAGAAGTCAGATATTTTGAATTCACGAACCTTGATGCTTTTCCAAAACTTGGTTACCAAATCTCAAGAATGATATGAATGATTCCACCAATGAATTATGTTCTTGGATCTCTAAAAAGATGATAAGAATATGTTATACCAATGATGCACAATGAGACAACCACCACTTTTCGTGCAAGAGCATTTGTATTTATAGTTGGAGGTGTATGAGTAGTATGAAATGTGTAAAACTCTCCAAAATCGTGAACTAGGGTTAGCCGCGTAAAACTGTCGCTCGAGCCAATGTTATGTTGCTCGAGCGACGCCTAGGCGATAAGCGAGCGACAATGCTTCTGATTCTGTCACTCGAGTGATGGTCAGGCGTGAAGCTAGCGAAATTTTGGCGCTGCTTCTTCCTTATTCTCAAACTCGAACTCAAACTCTAGACTACCTAACTCAACTATACAAAACTGCACTTCACTCTTTGACTTTTACACTTGTTCAATTAAGTCATTTTTGTTATAGAATCGCCAATTACAATGTTGAACCTAACAATCTCTCCCTTTGACATTCTGTGACAAAACTATACAAATTAAGTCAAAGTAGTAAATCAAACTATCAAATTAAACTACCTAAGTTACCCAAGCACTGTATTTTGTATTCCTTGTCAAACATGTTTCCTGAAATCCCAAACCTCAAATTCATAATGTAAAGGCACGTGATACAAGAAATGTAACAATTGAAGTTCATAATCATAAATAAGCATGCTAGTTTGAGACGTGACATTAATGTCTATCAAAACACCAACCAAAACATTAACATCACAAAACATCAAAACTCAAATAGCTTATGCATTATGATATGAAATGCAATGCAATGCCCATTCTCCCCTTTACTGCAAACTCGTAATATTTTTATGTAGTATGCAAATGTATCTGTCTCTCCCCAATGACCCCTCGATGCAATGCAATGTCAATTCTCCCCCTTATTGCAAACTCTCAATGTTTTTATACAGTAGGCAAATGTAACTATGTCTTTCCCCAACGACCCCTCGACATAAAATGAAAATCTCAATTTCATTCAATGCTCCCTTGTGTATATTCTCTTTAATCTCCCCATTTTTGTCACAAATGGCTAAAGGTACAATTTCAAATTCAATTTTAACCATGAATATACAACAGTCCAAAACATTTGATAGCATGCACAAGCATAATGAACAAGTAGTAAACCTCCCCACATTTCAGTTTAGGTCATAATTGAGTAAATTTTATAAGTGACTCATGTGTGTAAAGTGTCACTAATCCAAGGCAAACAGGACTCCAAGCCTTAATTTTGTGAGAAGAAACATGCTAAACATCACTACCAATAAGTTTATTCTCCTACTAATGAAAGTCAAATCATAAAGCACAATTGGACCTATAAATTAATACTCCTTTTTTTTTTTTCCATATATCAATTTTTTCTCTAAATTTGAGCATATATCATTTTTCACATATTTCAAGCTTATCATATTTTTCACATCTTTCATATTTTTCAAGCTCGTCAATTTTTCATCTTAACTGTAGGTCATATTCCATTGAGCAGCTAAGATGACCCTTGTAGCAAGCTTTAGGCCGGTTAACCCAAGTCAGTTGACCATAGACATCAGGTCTTGAGATACCCCACAAGCTTAATTGTTCGAGTCAAATAGCCTTGAAGAAGAACATTAAGTTATTGAGCTTATTATGGGATATACTTAGGCTTAGGTCTTCTAAAAATGGCCAATTTATGTTCAAAGTCAACTTACCAACAACTAACTGTCATCCCAAATCTCACACATGCGATTAAGTCCCATTTACAATATCATAATGTGTGCAGTTAGAGGTGGCAATGGACCGAGCCAAGCCGGTTTGGCCCATGCCAACACGAGCTCGGCTCGTGGCTCGTTGCCCACGA
>CAIGRF010398422.1:8286-24393 GCA_903798235.1 Fraxinus ornus
ATGTAAATAATAATAATAATAATAATAATAATAATAATAATAATAATAAGCCGTAAGTATGAATGTGTGATTGAAATTAATATTTAATTTTAATTAAATTGTATTTAAACGGAGTGTAAATATGAGACGATTCGACGCTTTCTTAAATCCATTCTAAACTCAACTTGATATAGATTGTTTTTGATTTCACGCTTGAGCTCGCACAATTTTTTGATTTTATCAAAACAATACAAAATTAAAAATTGATGAACTCAGCTAGAACGAGTTGAGATTTAATTATTTTTTGGATGTTCTCACTTGTCAAAAATTGTAAGTCGTGCCGAACATCTACGAACGTACCGGGCTTGATCGCTTTCAAGAACCAAAAATATAAACTTGATTAATTGCTAATTAATGCCTTCATATGTATGTTGTAGGCGACATCATTGTACACGATTCTAGTTGGGGAAAAACATGAAAGGTAAAAGGAACTACGGGTCATCCAATATTTTAGTAGAGTTTGTTTTAGTCACATTCTTTCTCAAACATATCACTCAAGTTTTAATTTTGTATTAGTTTAATTACCGATAATGGTTCTATAAGCAATAATAAATTAATATGTAATAATTATTGATACAATAAATTAAAATTCTTCATTAAAAAGTTAAAAGTTTATGTACAAATTGAAGATTCGATGAAAGCGCCGGCTTCGAAATTTGAGATAGTTGTAGATGAAAATATCCAATTTCAATAATTCCTTACTCGACATAGACAAATAAAGGATGTAGATGTGCACTTTACACTTCAAGATGCATTAATTGATCATGTATGGGATGAATATACTAATTTCGATAAATAAGTAACAAAACGAGTTGTCATTTTTGATAAGGTTTTAGAAACCCAGCAAAGGAAGAATAAAAAATAATATTCTGATAGCATGAGATTGTATGTATATTTATATTAAAACAATTATACATATATTTGGAAATACAGAACAATATGGAAGGAGCTAAAAGTGTACAATGAGTTGCCTGTATTGGTCTCTAGTCTTTCCTTCTTTATAGGATTTGATATCATTCACAGGAAAGGTTAACGAGTTTGTTGGCAATGATTCAACAATACTCACAATATCCCCCCTCAAGCTGACTGTGGATGAAGGAGAAACAGTGAGCTTGGATCGTAGGAAATTAAAATGAGAGCACAACAAGCTCTTTGTGAACACATTAGCAATATGAAGATTTGAGGGAATAAATTAAACCTTGATTGCTCCAGCAGCCACTTGTTCACGAATATAATGATAATCAATGGCAATATGTTTGGAACGAGGCTGAGAAGAGAGATTTGCTGACATAAAAATTGCACTCTTATTACAACACAGGATGGTGACTAGACCAGAAATTGAAATCTTAAGATCATGAAGCAAGTTGCGTAGCCAAGCCACTTCAACTGCTGTAGAGGCCAGAGAACGATATTCTGATTCTGCACTTGAGCGAGAAATAGTTGGTTGTTTCTTAGTACTCCAAGAGATCAAATTACGACTAAAGAAAACCGCAAAGTCCGAAGTAGAACGACGAGTTCGGAGTAGGCTATTATAGAAAGGGAGCTATTGGCATAAATATTCAAGCCACATGTGAGAGTACCTTTCACATAACGCAAAATGCGTTTAGCAGCACGATAATGATTTTCAGTGGGTGCGTGCATAAACTGGCACACTATGTTAACGCTTTAGGAGATTACAGGATGTGGTGGACACTTTCTCCATGAAGTTCTGATGGTTGTTCCGTTCTCAGAGATCTCTTTAGGCCCAGTTCTTACAGGTCAAGTATTGTATAGGGACACATCCTTTATTTGTAGCAGTTCCTTACTCAGTTTCTCCTATCTAGAAGAGGCTGAAATTAGTTGGGCCCCGAACAGAGCCATACATTGCATGGCACCTTGGTGTAGGTCAGATTTTCTTTTGACATGACTGTTGGATGGGTGAGACCACTTTGGCATCCCTATTCCCACACCGGTAACACACATCTGCGAGGGTGCAGGATTTCTTTGATGATACTAGGTAGAATATTGGACGTTTATTACTAGTTCTCCCTACTATGGTGGTGGAGCAAATAGGGGTTATACCTTTGTGTGCTGATTCTCCAGATCGAATTGTTTGGTAAAATACATCAGATGGTAGTTTCGCTACGAAGTCCACTTGACAGCTTGTACGGTCTGGAGCCAATATCAGGATTCATACCGATTACTATGGAGCTCTATTTTGCCCGTAAATGTTTCATTCTTCTGCTGGAGACTATTGTAGGACCTCATTCTAGTAGATGTGAGATCAAATTACGACTAAAGAAAACTGCAAAGCCCGAAGTAGAACGACGAGGTCGGAGTAGGCTATTATAGAAAGGGAGCTATTGGCATAAATATTCAAGCCACATGTGAGAGTACCTTTCACATGACGCAAAATGCGTTTAGCAACCCGATAATGATCTTCAGTGGGTGCGTGCATAAACTGGCACACTATGTTAACGCTATGAGCAAGATCTGGTCGCGTAATCACCAGATATTGGAGAGAACCAACAAGTGAGCGATAAGCTGTAGGATTAGACATGAGAGTGCATTTACTAGAAAGACGTTGACCAAACACCATAGGAATAGAAACTGGTTTACATTCGTCCATGCCTATGCAATGGAGAAAATCAAGTGCATACTTGGTCTATGTAAGGAACAAACCAGCATCAGTATGCTGAACTTCGATGCCCAAGAAATAGTGCAAATCACCCAAGTCCTTCATAACAAAATCAGCACTAAGCCGTTTAATGAAAAATCAAGCATTCTGGAATTGCTGTTAGTGACAACAATATCGTCCACATAAACTAGCAAATAAAGAACTCCATCAGTTTTATGCAATATGAATAAGGAGGAGTCGTCATTGCTACAAAGGAACCCCAAGCGAAGAAGGTAAGAGATAATCACTGAAACCAAGCACGTGGAGCTTGTTTCAACCATAAATGGTCTTTTTTAGAAGACAGACATGATCCGAAAATTGATTTATCAATATAACCAGGGGGTTGTTCCATAAAGACTTCCACTGTAAGTTGCCCGTGAAAAAATGCATTCTTTACATCGAGTTGCCGAAGTGGCCAGCCATGAGTTACAGCAAAGGAAAGCATGAGCCGCACTGTAGAGACTTTAACAACAGGGCTATAGGTCTCATCAAAGTCCAAGCCAGGGCGTTGAGTATAACCTTTTGCCACTAGGCGTGCTTTATAGCGCTCCACCGAGCCATTAGGTAATAATTTGGTCTTGAAGACCTATTTACAGTCAATTACATTTTTACCAGAAGGACGAGGAACTAAAACTTAAGTTTGGTTTGTTTGAAGATCCTGAATTTCCTCATCCATGGTAGCAATCCATTCAGGATGTTTTGTAGCAGATTTAAACCCTCGTAGCTCTTTGAGAGCAAGTAATAACTGAAATAAATGAGTCTCTGGTAAGCCATTAAGATCATGGTACGCTTTGAAATTCCATCTTTTCCTTGAGTAACCATAAGGTGTTGATTCAATACAGGAGCGGATGAAGAACGAAGTGACGATGGTGCGAAGCAACTATTGGTGTCTTCACAGAAGGATCCTGAATAATAAAAAATATGGCAGGCTCTTGGAGAGTGTCTTGAGGAATAGAAGAAACATTATTTGGAGGAGTCAAGACCATAAGTGGTTCAGGTGCATCAAGAGGGCATGAGCAATGTACTTGTGATGACAGAGTATATGTAGAAGACAAAAAAACTAGAAGAAGATGATGAAATATGGGGGCTCAGAGTCACAAAAGGTGACAAAATCAGAAATTGGCCAATAGTTTTTTTTAACATGGCCTGCAAAGGGAAAGGAAGTCTTGTCAAATATTGTATGGCGCAAAACATAAACCCAATTGGTAGACCTGTCTAGGCATCAAAAACCCTTGTGAAGTGGACTATAGCCAATGAAAATGCAAGGGATAGATTTAGGAGCAAGCTTATGTTCAGCATAAGGGCGCAAATAGTGATAACACAAGCATCCAAATGTGCGAAAGAGAGAATAGGAAGGATGCTTACCATACAAAATCGCATAGGGAGATTTACTATCAAAAGTTGGAGTTGGGAGTCGATTAATGATATACACAGCAATGGAGAATGCTTCAACCTACAAAGAAGATGGAGCTTGGGCATGGAACATAAGAGAAAGACCGGATTCAGTTATATGCTGATGCTTTCGCTCAGCACGACCATTTTAGACTGGAGTGTAAGGATAAGAAATTTTCTGTTGGATGCTACAAGCAGAGAGATATGCTTGAAATTTAGCACTTGTAAATTCAGCACCACCATCACACTGAAAAGATTTGATGGTTCATGTAAATTGATTTTGTACAAAAGATTGAAAACGAAGGAAGACGTCATAGAATCCAGACTTGGAATGAAGAGGATAGAACCATGAAAAATGCGAAAAATCATCCACATACAAAACATAAAACCTATAACCAGTGATAGATGCAGCAGGAGATGGACCCCAAAGATCACAATGAACTAACTCAAGCGGAAAAGTACTCATTTTTTCATTAGGATCAAAAGGAAGCCGATAGCTTTTACCAAGTTGGCATCCATAACGTATAGAGGGCAATTTATTAGGAAAATTATTCAAAATAACACCAAGTTTATGCAAGGTCTCGAGAACACATGGAGAAGTATGCCCTAATTGAGCATGCCACAATAAAACAGGTGTTTGAAGTTGATGTCTCTGTAGACAAGTAAGAAAAGAATTTTGTCCATTGTCAATGGTGTATAAACCATCTTTACATTGACTGGTTCCCAACACCTCCCTTGTGTGGCGATCCTGAATTATAAAGCCAGTGTCAATAAAGGTAATGGAACAATAAAGATCTTTGTAAGTTTACTGATGGAGAGCAAATTTTTTGTAAGACCAGGAACCACCAAAACATCAAAAAGCTTAAGGGAGGGAGAGAGAGAACTAGAACCCACGTGAGATATGGAAAGAGAAGACTCATTGCCCACTTGCACCTTATCTGGTCCATAATAGGGTGTAGAGGTATCGAGAGTACCTAGATTGTTTGTCATATAAGTCGAAGCTCCACTATCAGTATACCACTCAGATGTGTGAAATGGACCATCCTGCAAGGAACAAGTAGAGAGTGCTTCGGCTATGTGAGTAACAGGGAAAGGGTCACCATAGCGTTCTGGACAAGCACGAGCTGAATGACCATGCTTCTCACATATCTGACAAAAAATTTGGGATAATCTTGTGGAAGAGCCAGAGTTGGAAGATGAGTTCTTGAAAGAGCCATAATTATAGCGCTAGCCATTCCTGAAGTTTTTATTACCACGATTATAGTGGTTTCCACGGCCCTTTCAATTGTTTGTTCCATGATTTTTGAAAGGGCGATTATCACGCTGAGCAATAAAGGAGGGTGGCGGAGGGGATGAAAACTCCAGGGATTTGGCAAATAGTTCATGGCTTTGAGCCTTTGGAACCACTTCTTTGAAAGTGGGCAGCGAAGTGAGAGACAACATAGTGGTGGAAAACGTTAAATACTCAGGTCCTAAGCCACTGAGGAACCAATGAACATTGTCGGTGTCATCAACTGGACGTCCTATTGCAGTGAGCTGGTCACAGAGAGCTTTGAATTCTCGAGCATAGTCAATAACAGAATGAGTGCCCTTTTTCATGAGCTGCAAATCACCCTTCAACTGTAGTTCTCTGCTTTTGAATCTATGAGAAAAACACTCTTGAAGAGCAACCTATACCTCATATGAGGTAGTTAATCCAACAACTTAGCTCATGGCTTCCTCAGACAAGGAGGAGAGAATTAAAGTGACCACAAGTTGATCAATCTGTAGCCAAGCAGTGTACTCTAGATTGGACACACTCTTATTGTCTTTATCAACAATAGTGGTTGTAGGAGCATAGAGAGATCCATCAAGATGACCCATCAAATTTTGACTGGTGAATAAATGGATGATTTGATTTTTCCACAACAAATAGTTGGTAGAGATGAGTTTGACGGTGAGCATATGGACCATCGTATTGAAATTAAGGGACATAATGGAGGAAGAAGAAGATTTCTCCATGGCTGAGGCGAGAATGTAAATCCGTAGTGACTTTAAACTGACACCATGAAAAGGATTTAGAAACCCAACAAAGAAAGAATAAAAAATAATATTATGACTTTCCTTTGCTTAATGGTAGCATGACGTTGTATGTATATTTATATTAAACCAATTGTACATATATTTTGAAATACAGAACAATATGGAAGGAGCTAAAAGTGTACAACGAGATGTCTAATATGTATTGGTCTCAAGTCTTTCCTTCTTTTTTTTTTTTTTTGAAGGATTTGATATCATTCACATAAAGATTTAACGAGTTTGTTGGCAATGATTCAGCAATACTCTTAACAGTAATTTAGGTTAGTTTTAGAAAATATTTGACTACTAAGATAAAATGGCAAATATGCCCAAAATAATGTTAATATTGACACTTCCAAATGATTGGACTCCCATAACATCGATAATAAATAGAAACATGTTGAAGTTGAACACAATCAAATTGCCTAATAAATAGAGTTAATTAATATCATCACATAATTTCATTAGATATGGATAAACACCGTAAATTCATTCAAACATGCTACATATACATTATTTTTTACAGTAACTTTGACGTCTTTCCACATGGCACAATCATTGTCTTTGATTTTCTCAGCCCCTTCCACATCATTAGCCAGATTTTGACACAGAGGGGCAAAAGTCATCCTTAATGTAAACAATAATGTACATTTAGAATAATTCAAATTCGTTAGGTTGTGGCAAATCATTCTGAGGAAAATTTGGGCTATACTCCAGGGCAACTTTGCGTAGTTAATTATATACTTCTTTTATATTTTTTACTTCATAGAAATGAAATTGTCCCAAAAGTAACTCAACCCACTCACAGTCAAATCCAATTCTAAATTGAAATCCATTCCAAGTAAAATTTATGGTATTAACTCTTTGACTAACCAAAGATTTGGTTAAGACTTTTCTTCGTTTGCTAAGTGTTGGGTTTGAAATCCAGATTCGGTTGGATTTTTTATTGGCAAAATATTATTTCCTTTATTTCAGCTGTTTTTATTGGAAGATATTGTTTCTCTTACTCCACGCACTTTTTATTAGGAAAATATTGTTTCCTTTATTCCAGACTTTTTTTATATTATTTCCATCTTTAAAATATTGTTAAGGTTTTGATATGGCACATATATATGTTTGACTCTTCTTTATAAACTGATTCATAACAGAAGTTAGAATAATTGTAAAAAACACAATTATTGTAATTCTTTCTCCATTATAATTGAATAAAATATCTAGTTCTTTTGACAAATGAAATTCTTGTCTTTGTGTTCATCTCGTTGATGTGATCAATATTTCATATAGTGTCGTATAACCTCGTTTCACCCCCAACAAGTAGTATCAGAGTTTTATTTTTTGATTTGTTTGAGGTCCTTGTTCTTGATGGTGATCATGAAGTATGAAATTTTTCTTTTAGATTGCAGTATTAGATTCTCATTGCGGCAAGTGATTATGAGAGTTGTACGCGCGCAGCTGAATTTGGATGATGCGTTGTTGGAATTTGATAAGATACCCTCAATAGGTCGACGGAGGAGAAACAACGTAAGAATCAGAAGGTACTTTCACAAATTCTTCTTCATCTTTCGAATAACATTCTTCAGGATGTTTTGAAAGAGAAAACAACGATTACGTTATGGTTTAAGTTGGAGCTATTGTGCATGATTAAGAGTTTAACTAACAAATTCCACCTTGAAGCAACATCTGTATTCTCATCGTGGCGGATCGTTGAAAGATCACCTAGTTGTTTTTAACGAGATCGTCCCTGATTTAGATATTTTAGTAGGGCTAGACGTGATCCAATTCGGTTCTGTTATGAAGAGAATCAAATCGAACCAAAATTCTCGGGTATGTAATAAATGGAACCTTTGGGTTTAAATATAATTATGGAACCGTTCGGGTTCGGTTCGATTCGATTCGGTACTATAATTAATTTTTTTAAACATTTACAGCAATACTACAAAAAAACAACTAATGACATGTCATTCGAAGCTTCGATGGGCAGTTGGAGAGGGGAAGTCGGATTCGACAGTCGTCGGCTTCGATTTGGGCGTGTAAATGTAGGTTTTCAATTTATCAAATGATTTGAGGTTAGCAGACATGTGCTTATCGAATGAAAGTATGAAATTGGAAAGTGAATAATAAAAACGTAAAAAAGCCTAGATCTTAAGCTAACAATGAAATTAATAATGGGCCAAAAAATTAGAATAAAAAATTGAATTTAGAAATAGAGTTGGGTTGGGCTAGTTAGACATGGACTTCGTTTGGGAGTTGGAACATTAATCACTAAATTAGTTAATTAGTTAAATTGTTTTAAAAAAATTTAATTAATTCAATATAAAAAATTTTAAAAAATATTTAGATTCGGTTCTGGGTCTAGAACCGAACCAAACTCATCGGTTCTCGATTCAAATACTCGTTCGGGTATTTAACTTATGAACAAACGCTCGGTTCGATTCAGTTCGGTTCGGGTTTGTTTCGATCCAATTCGATTCAGGAGTTTTGTTCAACCCTAGATTTTAGAGGTAAAGTATGATGAAGAAGATATTGTCTTAATTCTTTACTTCGTTTAGAGACGATTTAGTATAGTCGTGATACTTTCACAATTAAAGATGTGTACGATGTTTTGTTTTTAAAGGAAAAGATGAAGTATCTGGTTGGATTTGAGGCTAGAGATGAAGAATGCCTTATTATTCATTGTGATCACGAAAGGGATAGGTCAAAATCTAATTTTGATAATCAAGTTTGTTTTTATTGCGAAAAGAAATGATATATCAAGAGGGATTGCAACTATAGCAGAATAAAGGGGATTTGGTCTTAAATGAAAAGGAAATGTGTTGGCTATATCTGCGGTGAGTCCAAACTTAATGAGGATTGAATTTTAGACACAAATTGTGCTTTTCATGTATTCCAATCGAGATTTATTTTCAATATATGAAATAATTTTGACATGTGTCGTGGTTATGAGAAATAAAGCACCTTGTCGGTAGTTAGTATTGGTAGAATTAGACTTAAGCTAGTGGATGAGACAGTTAGAACACTTGATCAGGTTTTCGACATGTTCCAAATTTGAAGAAAAATTTTCTGCTCGTTGAGTACTCTTGATTTAAAATTATAGAAGTTCCTTAGTGGAGGTAGAGGTGGATGTAGAGCTTTGAGGGTTTGCAAAGGTATCTGTGTTGTACTAAAGGGCGCAAATAATCCCAATTATACATCTTGCAAGGTTATGCAAAACTCGAGAAGAACAATAAGCAAAAGTTTAGTACCATGGTGGATATTTAGTTTAGCACATTGCTGTTGGGATTTGGTTTGGGTCCATGTTAAAGAATATAGCTCAGTCGATTTCAGAGGATATGGGAAAATGCCGCCTTATCAACACTTGTGGTGCCATCGCATTCAATTACTAGGGAAAATCTAGTGAATATAGGTACGTGGATGCAGATTTTGTTGCTCATGCCGTAAGTGTATTTGAAGGTGTTGAATCTAGTAAGAGGCCTTCTACAAAAGCATTTGACGTTGATTTAGAGGTGGCAAACGAGTCGAGCCGAGCAGCCCCACGAGCTCGAGCTCGTGGCTCGTTATAAAAGAAGCTCGGCTCGGCCCACGAGCTCGTCTCTCATGAGCCGAGCTGAGCTACTTGGCTCGTGTCTCACCTTTTTAAAAAATTTTTTAACTATCATTCTATTAAAAAAATAAAATAAATAAATAAGACGAGTCGCTCGTCAAAAACGATTCGAGCCTACTCAGGCTCGTTTTTTGAAGAGCCCAAGCAGCTTGTGGGTCGCTACAGTACGAGTCGAGCGGTCGAGCTGACGAGCCGCTCGGCTCGATTGCTACCACTACGTTGATTCCATTTTAGGATGTGTTTCAGTCTTATTTGATAAATTTTAAATCATTTTTTATTTTTGGTTGACCCCAAGATAATTCTGAGGAGCAGTGCTTGAATTCATTTAACTTAGTTGGATATCGTGGAAGAGGTAATTTTGCAATCGAATTTTTTCTCCAGGTAGAGAAATTTTGGAGTTTCGTTTGTTGCAATCGTGGAGATTATTGAGTTTGTGACCCAAATTTAATTGAATTTTTTATTGGAAAAATATTTTTTCCTTTACTCCACGTATTTTTTTTTTTTTTTTGGAAAAATATTGTTTCCTTTATTCTACATATTTTTCTATTGGAAAAATATTGTTTATTTATTTATTTATTTTACAGAAGTTAGAATAATTGTGAAAAATACAATTATTGTAATTCTTTCTCCATTATAATTGAATAAAATCTCTAATCCTCTTGTCAAATTAAATCATTGTCTTTATGTTCATCTTATTATTGTGAATAATACTACATATTGTGTTGTATAACATCGCACCGCCCCAACACTAAAGTTACACAAACTAATTTGTCTTGGTCTCTATCTTGTCCGAACATGAACATCATGTGCTGCAGCCGCCTGCTAGTTTGGAGCATTGTGCTTCACTTTTCCACTCAAGTATATGGCATCTTGGTTTAAACCATACTTCATGGAATCAAATGGTCTAAATTATTAAATTAATTTAAAGTATAGGTCCAACCAAATTAATCCACAGGCGGGTCCATCCAAATAATTAACGGTCACTAAGAATTTTCAAAACTGCATTCTATGTACCAATTATACACTCAATTAATAACAAACATTTGACAAAGAGACAAAACAGATATGTTAGCTCAACGGATCAGTGCAGCAAAGTCTACACCATCACATGCATCGACAAATCAAGTATTTCAATTGTAAAATTTAAATTTAAAAAAAAAATACAAATTACTAATTCATTCTATTCAAGATCCAGATGACTCGTAAAATTTTAATGAACTCAGCAGCAAAATGAAAATGTCGAACATGAAAAATTAGAACTCAAACATAATAATAATATTTTGCCGACGCATAATCATAGGGAAAAAAGGGGGTAAAAAATTATCACAAATCAATATCTTGCCGAAATATCCAAACATAAAGGGTCGATCCAACAAATTACGTGACCACATAAATGGGCACGAATGAGGTTGAACTCCTATGGTGGTGGTCCATGTTAAGCTCCCTGAGGTTAAGGTAAGGGATCTCCACATCATCTTTACTCAAACTTCCGGCGAGTGGACCCGAGGACGGCCGGCTTGTGGTGATCCGGTAAGGCGTGGTAGACCCACTTCTGCTATCAGTAATGTACACAGGACCAGATATTGATCCTATGCGGTGGCGCCTCTGGTGATTTATATTATTGCAACTGCCAGAGGCGGTGGGAGCTCCGCCGCCAGGTGGAGCCCATTTTTTCCACTTGAAAAAGAGCAAGGGATTCCTCCACCACCGCATTTTGTTCTTTTTGATCTTCTTTTGGGAATGTTCAATATGTTCATCAGTTGAAATTGGTTTTTGAAGCTTAAAGTGCAGCGTGTCTTTGGATGTTAAGCTCTCCTTGTAATTCTTAGCTTCTTCCAAAACCTAGTCGAAGATAAACAGTGTTAAGAAGAAAAAAAAAAAAAAACTAAAATCTTGTCAAGTTTCGACTGAGTAGTACCTGAAAATAGTTTATTTGAGGGTCAAAGCCGTAGTTACTAAAGTGTTGAGGTTCTGGTATAGGAAAAATGGGAGCTTTATTTGACATTAGGCTTCTTCTCTGCAAAAATATATTGCTGAAGCTTTTTCTATGCTCTGGTTTTGCTTTAATTCTTGTGGGCGTAGGTGGGGTTATGTAAATGCAGGTTTGTGGGCTCAAGGTGGAGGGAATGGCCGTTGGGTTTTGGGAACCACCGGTAAATGCGCTTGCATCTTTTATTGGACATGGTACATAATGACTTGTATACAAATTACAAGGTATCAATAATTTTTTTTTAGAGTAATGTTATTCATCTTTACTGGGATTACAACTTCAGTCTAAATGATGTTATTGTGGGAAAAAACGATAGTTGTTTACAATGAATAACATTATTCTTTTTTTTTTAAATACAAAACGATAAATAATTATAGATTCCAAGCGACTATGCCAATCGCGATATTAGTTTGCTGGACAATTCGATGGAGTAACGACAAGGATGGCGTTAAGATATTCGAGGCCCTAGACGGTAAATTATTATGAAACTCTTAAATATAATTTTATGGGTTAATTTCAAAGCGATCACTGAACTTACCTAAAAATCACATAACAGTCACTAAAGTTTAAAACTTGCAGAAATGCTCACTGAAGTTTCATGCGCTTCCACAAACGATCACTAAAAGACCGTTATGATTTTAATTCAAACTTAAAGGACCCAAACACGTGGATATAGAAGTTTGACCACCTCAAGTGCAGATTTCTTACTATTAAGTGTCACCTTTAGAGTAAATTAGATGAAAATTGTAAAAGTTATATTTTAATTCTCGTTCAACATATATACGTACAAGACAATAAATTTAGATATGAAATATAAATATTTTTCTATGTTTTTGTGTGATCGTGCATAAATTTCCTAACTTTTAATGCACTTTTATTTATTTTAGTTTATTTATTTTAGTTCACATAATGTATTCTTGTTTAAAAGAAATTTGCACTTGAGGTGGTCAAATTTCTATGTCCACGTATTTAGGTCCTTTATGTTTGAATTAAAATCATAATAGTCTTTCAGTGACCGTTTGTGAAACAAATTAAAAGCTCAGTGACCGTTTGTGGAAGCGCATGAAATTTCAGTGATCGTTTCTGCAAATTTTAAACTTTAGTGATCGTTTTTTAATTTTTATATAAGTTCAGTGACCGTTTGTGAAATTAACATTTTTGGTTTACAATATGTAAAGTACCATATATTGACCGCTACTCTGATATCTCATAAATTTAGCCAGAGAATGGATCCAATCTTTATTTGGTTTAGTAGGGATGAAAATTTTTATTTATTTTTATATTTTTTCATAGAAATTATATTTGATAATATTAATAATAATAAATAACCAAGCAGATGATAAACAAGGATTTTTTTTTTTTTTTTTTTTTTTTTTTTTAATCCCGTCCCTGCCCCTACCCCCATCGCTACATATTACTACACATGAATTGGACTATGATGACCACAAATAAAGCAAGAAGGATTATCCTTTGTCTCTTCGATTCTTAAACATGTTAACATTGTTTTGAAATAATTTTTTCAACAAAGCACATATTTATAAAAGGCAAGAAGGATTATCCTTTATGTCTCTTCGATTCTTAAACATGTTAACATTGTTTCGAAATAATTTTTTCAACAAAGCACGTAGTTATAAAAGGACATATTGGTTTTAATTTACATTTTTTTAAATACTTTTGACAATGAATATTATGCTTACCGTTCATTACCTTAGTTTTAAATTTTAAACAATTAATTTTTTCCGCTGCATAGTTGTTTTCAACGATTAGTACTATTTGTTTGAATTATAAATAGTTGCAATACAGTAAGTAAAGTATAGAAATAAAACTTATCGACTGATCGAGTTTCGTGATAGCACAATATCCTAAAGCGAAATTGCCCGTCAATAACTGCTGCGACCTCTGTCGACAATCACCTCCAGAATACAACGATCAAAAAAATCAATTGTGTAGCAGTCACAAATGGTTTTCAGAATTCTCAAGTGTACTCTAGAAAATATGTAAAATTGAGAATAATATTTTTTACTGAATAGGAAGATATAATTTCGTTTTTGTTGTTATTTTCTACTGCTCAAATGTGTGTTTATGTAGGCAGAAATTGATATAACTTCCTCCACCATGATCTAGTATTAGTTGTAGATTTTATGGCCAGTGGTAATGAGTTGTTACTAGTGGACAGTTAAAACAGTCATATTCTACTGGCTAGTTGACCCACTAAATAATTTTGAAAATGATTTAAAAAAGGGAAATTACAATAATTCAGACATTTGAAGATTGAAATTCAAAAATCAAGGACCAAGTTTTATTATTCAAAAATCAAGTATTATATTAAAACCCTAACCCTAATTTACCACACCCAACTCCCTCACCTTTCTCTCTCGCGCCTCCTCTCCTCTCCCCTCACCCTTCCCCCTCTCTGTAAATCTCCCCTCTACCCAAGAAGAGAAGCCACAAACAGCAAAGGCAAAGGAGAGAATGAATATAAGAGAGTTTCGACGGGCTCTTCCAATGCATCATCTTTGTCTTCAGCTGTATCCACAGAGTCACAAATCTTCATGAACAATCCGTGTCTGCAGCTATTTAATTTTTAGCCTCAACGACCTATGCTGGCATTTAATGTTATTTGCTTAAAGCAGTATAGTGTACACCCTTTAGAGAGAGGATGTGTGTATGTATAATGTATGTATTTATTGCCTCTTTTTCCTTCTCTATAAATCATTTTTTTCTCCTTCTCTGTCACTCCCAGATCTCCCTCATCCATTCTTACCTTTTCTATCTACATGTATCTCCCTCACTCTCTCACACACAAAAACACATTGTTTCTCTTTCTTCTGTTCATTTCTTCATCACATTGTTGCTAATGGTCTCTCTCACAATTTTGTTCCAAATTTGTATCCCATAAATTTTTTACAGCATCTTTTCATCTGGAATTTTTATTGTTAGCTTGTATATACAAGCTTCAAGAACCAGATTACAGTTGATGAAAAAGTACTTTTTTCTCATTTTAGTTAATTTTTACTAGGTCGAACTTTTGCAATTGGACTAATGGATATTTTGCTTATCAAAGGCGCATTCATTTGGCAAAACTATTTGTATTTTGCAGTGTCGTGGTATGTGACTAAGTATTTGGTTATCTGTGACCAAGTATTTAATTGTGACCTAAAGATTTGATAATATGTGATTGAAAAATGATCTGTGACCAATAAATTTGAAAATATGTGACCAATGAAATTAACTGTGACTTATAATTTTTTGAATTTGTGACCTCAAAATCATCCGTGACTAATTAATTTGATAATATGTGATTAATAAATGAATTGTGACATAATTATGCATATGTGACCATTAATTATATAATTGTGACCTAATTAATAAATATTTTTAATTAATTACCTAATACCTGAGTTTTGAATTGTTAAACTATCTACATGATTTTTGAATTGGTATAAACCATGCACCTGAAATATGAATTTTTCCCTTTAAAAAAACAATTATTGTAATTAAGAAAGCCTAAGAGCCTAAGGTCCCAAGGCTCAATCAAAGACCTTTTAATATAATGCATGAGGTGTGACTCGAACCCTGATAAATTAAAACTAATATTAGTTTAATCTTGTTTTCTTCTTCCTTCATGAAGTACTGACAATTCCATTTTTGGAACCCACTTTAATGCTTGGGAATCATATCTTCTTTTCCTCTTACCTCACGACAGTAGTAGAATTAAGTGTCATACTGAATCAAACATGATACTACATATTAATATAATCTGACGTGATGATTGGATGATGAGATTCGATTAGATTATCTACTTGGATTAGAAGTTCTCTTGCTTTTGACTTTTTATTTTTCAAGAGTTCAATTGGCATATTTGTGTTCTAGAATACCAATTTCCATCTCATCTCATAGCTAAGTGTATGGATAAGGATCTTTGGTCAACTCATTACTAATTAATCCAGACTTACTCCCCAAGCCTCCAATTTTCAAACTTTCAAACCCTCGGAACCATCTAGACCTTCAAAATTTCTTCTTCAACTCTATATAAAACCCCTCTTCTCATACCCCTTTTCATCTGACACCCATTTTTTTTTTTTTTTCTATCTCATCAATCAACATTCTCTTAATACAAAACATGGGAACTCTTGTGGGGCATGTGGCACCTGGATTTGGCTTCTTCATCATTGGACTATGGCACTTGCTTAACCACATCAAGAATCATGCCATTAGTCCAAAATCCTACACATCTTTGCCCTGGTTCCCAACTTCAAAAATAAGGTATTTAGAGCTCTTCTTGATCATGGCAGGCTCCTCCATGTCCATAGCCACGGAGCTCTTTATCGGCCCGGACCGACACCAACCGCTTGACCCCGACGGAACCAT
>CAIGRF010398437.1:7184-18408 GCA_903798235.1 Fraxinus ornus
GTAACCAGTTAAACAAAATCAACATATTGTGGAATGACCAGTATTTCACCTTTGCTCCTGCAGTCATTGAGTAATGGGGTCCGAATTCTGAACTCTCTGTTCTTGGGAAGAGGCGGTTTATTGATAACAGGGTTGAATCTGATACACTTTCCGGTGTAGCAAATGAGAAAGGAAGTAATCCACCTACATATATTTCCCAGACCCTTCTGGCAACCAAATGTTGGTTGACCAGCTACACGCCCAGCAACTTGATCCTCAAAATCTTCAGCATAATCAGCATTAGTTACAGCAATTTTCTGTTCCTGGCAACCAACAACAGCAGCCATTTCAAGCAACTGCTATAACTACTAGCCGTAAATCATGTAATCAAGCCAATTTGGTAGTTTCATGAATGATGATAAGTAACATGGGAATTTGTCTTAGTGTTTTTTGGGATGTATTGAGTTTATATAAATTTAGTCTTCAAATAATTTTAATCTTCCTGACGTCCCTCATGTGCAGGGCGCGTGCACAATTTTTGTGAAAGTATAGCGGTGAGTGTGGAACCTTGATATTTTGCTTGATAATGTGTTGAACTACTAAATCAAAAGTGTTAAGAGGACACATTTCTTTATTTATTTAAATTCTATCTACAACAATGCTAATGAACTTGTAGAGGTTAGGAAATCCTCAACCTTCATACGGTCGCATGAAGTACACAACAAGACAAAAATAATAACGAATGAATGCAATTGAACTCAGAGAGAGAGAGTAATAGAAGTGGGTGACAATACCTTGGAACCATGAAAATGAAGATCTCAATTGCCTGAGTTAAGATAGGAAACTTCACCAGATGAACTACAATACTGCTTCTGAGTATGATGAGTTGAATATGTGTCCCCGTAGTTCAATCCAGAAAATAAAAACAATGCTAATCCACGGCGTTCCTAGTGAAAGGCAGACCTTTTATCATTGTAAAAAATGGTGAGTAAAATAGCAATTATGATTTGTCTAGGCATCAAAGTACCCAGATTTCCTAGTAAAGCAGGATACTCCTCGCTATCAATGTTGAATTCTTGGTTCTTGGTCCTGTTGCAAGTACCCAATGATATGATTTTGCATCAAAAGCCAGCATAATAAGAAAAATGATCATGGTTCTAGAAAAGAACTGTAGGTAAAAGCCATATTGTCACCCTTTAAAGTTAATTACCCTGAGAACCACCACGAGAAGATAATGTTAGGTCGTGTGCCCATACAGTTTAGTTTTGTTGATGTAAAAATAACAATATTCTTATATTAAATAAAATTGTTTTTATTTCATTTATTCTTTTTTATTTAATTATTGAGCATGCGAATTAAAGTGCCTATGATCACTAGTGATAATATAAATTAGGTACTTGCACTACCTATGTATAAGGGTTGGTACCTTGTACCAGAAGGTTGTATCGCCCGATTCACTATTTAGGTTTGTGAGTTATCTTTATCATAGAAATAGTTAAAGGTGACATTAGTACACTTGGAGTGTATTGAACAGACCACGTGTTGAGTTTAATTCTATAGCATGATCGTGTGGAGAATTAAATTCCACTTGACCGCTGTGTATATTATCTAAATCCCTTGACAGAATTATGTATATATTTTCGTAAATTTAATGGTCATTTGATTCATCAATGAGTGAGATCAATTTGATTGGTCAAACATCTCGATGAGTTGAGAACTTGAGAATGAGCGAAGTAGAGAACATGAATTCGTGTCAAGAACTGTCGCCCTAAAAAATGGGTAGATTGACTATTTAAATATTTTTGATTGAACGGTTAAAATCTAAGCTTGGTATTTAGCAATGGCTAAATTTCGACATCTGTGATTTGTTCACATGACCGTTAAAGAAAATGGTACTTAAGTTATTGGGAATAGTTAGAGAAGCAAAACTATCATTTTTGCTCGTGCTTAATTATCAAATCTCGGATGGGGATAAATATACTACAGCTCAGAGGAAAGAAATACAAATTTATTGGCTTCTGTGACCTTATATATTCCGAGAGTTCAGTCTTTTGCCTTTAGTGGAAAAAATAAAGACTAATAATTAGATTGGGTGATACATGATCTAGTTATTGGAGTTTGAAAAATATATGTCCGATTAGGTCCCTGTGGTAGCTCTTTAAAGTAATTGAACTTAATTACGGTAATTATAATAGTTTTGGACTTAATTGTAATTACAGTAAAGTTTTGTACTTACTTGTAATTACAATAAAAGTTGTAAACTTAATTATAATTGTAATTGAAGTTCTAGGACTACGCATGTAATTAAATGTAAACTAATTGGATTTGGACTTTAATTAAAACTCCTACTTGGATTTTAATTAAGACTCGTCTTTGATATTGGAATTATTATTCTACATGGATTGAGACATCTTTTATCTCTATAAATAGAGATTAGATGGACATAAAAATCCTACAAGAATCATAATCCATAATTCCATTGATTCAGATTTGGAGAAAGAGAGAAAAGTGAGAAAAATAATATTTTCTTATTATCCAATCCAAGAATTAGTTTCTTGATTTAATTAAAAGAAAATGATCGTGTGAACATCTAGATTTGAATTAAAGAAATTTTTTAATTTCAAGATAATTCCGCTTCCGCATTCCAACAGATATATCTCTAGATAGCCTATAACCATTTATATAGAAAGTAGCATTTTCAAGGGCATTCGAGCCACTTAGAAATGACATATAATACATAATAATGGTTCACGACTTGAAACTAGTTTTGGGAGAATGGCATAATCTTAGTTGAATAAATTCCTTGAAAGTTGTACCATGTGTGGAGCTTCAAGTTATAAGTGTCACTTAAATAAAACACACGTTCACATAGAAGTTCGATACCATTTTGAAATTGTTAATATTGCTGCATTAGATGATCATAAGATCATGCGTCGTATTTTTGACAATTCCAGTTACATGCACCTTACGTGCAGACAATTTTTGACCTCGAAGTATCTTTTCCAACATCGTATTAAAGCTTAAGAAAGGGATACATTGATTTACGTAAATTTTTTCTTCAGCATGATCCTTACATGCAAGTTGTATTTTCTTTTTATATATGTGCACAATTTTTGTAAAGAGGGTTGCGGTGAGTGTACAGAACATAGGTCGTACGCTTGATACTTATTTTGAACCAACTCATGTAGAAACAAAAGTTATTAGAGAGGGACAAAATTTATTTATTTATCTTTTTTAAATTTTATGTGTAACACAGTAAATGAACTTATCAATGTTAGAGAAACCTTCATGTAATCTGATGAAGTATAGAACTCGGCAAAAATAATAGGTAGAGAATCCAAGAGAAATATAGAGAGAGCATATTGGAAGTAAGTGAGAACACCTAAGAACCATAAAAACGAAGACCTCGATAGCTTGAGATTAGATATGTGATGAATCAAACACATAGGGTTTAACTGCTTAATTATTTAGATTAATATTTAAAGCTTGTTTAATTATGATCCTTAGTGTTTTTTTCGTCATTTATTTGCTAGGATTTACTTTGTAATAAGTAGGATTTACTATTTAAGATACACTTACAACATCGTTGTTTATTAAATAAAAAACATAAAACTTAGAATTTCCAATTCTTTTCGGTCCAATATCAATAATTTTCGAAATCAATGATTTTTTTGATCAAGATCACTTATTCATTACTCGTGCATGAATAAACAAATAATTAATTTCTAAATTCGCATTATTCTTTGTGAATCTAAGTGTTCTTAGGATTGTTCTAGTGTTCTTCTCTATTTATTACTTTCACCTATATCATTTGGTATCACTGCTTAGCTACACCTTGAGTTTGTGAAGTTCAACAGCAGAAGTTGTGTTTTGTGACGAACCTCTTTTTATCCCTTTCATTCTAGAGATGGAAGAATCTTTGTATTTGAATAATAATGATTATGACGTTCCTCTAATTTTTCGGTCAGATGCAACTTTTCTTCACTTCGGATCAGATCCTACAACTGTTATACATAGGCAGCAGGCTGCCAAATCTGTTTAAAACTCAAAACAGCACATGTAATTGTTGTTTCATGACAATGAAGACAAACCTTTTATGATTATGAAAAATAATGAGTAAAATGCATAACTCATCAGCTGTTACCTAACTCTGTATGGTTCGAGAATTAATTTTAGTTTTGTGAACTAAAGAATGAAAATCATTGTTCTCATCCCAACCAAAAAGAAAGCCCTTAAACATACATATCATACATATGAACTCCATAAGATCAAGCGTCGAATTTTTGACAAATCCAGTTACATGTACCTTAAGTGCATCTTACGTGTAGACTCTTTGCTAAAAATCACCCATTAGATATACTTTCTGCAGCTTTTTTAACACAATGTGAAAGACCACCAATATTCGACGAATTTCTTGATACACATGGCTAGTACACGTTTGGTAAGTTTAGGTTTCCGTCAACATGTGCAGCAGTTGGCCAATTCCTGTAGATATCACAAGAAATATTAATTTAATTCTGTACCTTACGCATTTACAGTAAATAGCAAGTAGGATATGTTTGGTACATGATATGGGCTAGGACTACGAAGTATGGTAAAGAATTCAAACCGTTCAATTGACCTTTCCGAACAAGTAGGTAATGTATGCCACTAGATTGATTCAGAATAGCACTGAAGGAACCAGGCTGAGGAGAAAAGAATGTGCAAGAAATATTTTGTGGGGATAGAGAAAGTGATATATGCCAATCTTGAACGTTATTGATGAAAATGGCAAGAATCGACTTGATAGTCCACTTCTTACAACGGCTTATCTTTTGAATCCATTTTACTTCTTCAAGAATCCAAAAATCAAAGATAATCAGTTGATAACAAACAATGTGATTCTTTATGTTGAAAAGTTCTTTCCCGATATTCAAATGCAACATCATGTGATAAATGTCGNATGATGAAGTGATATCTAATAATGTGATTATTTGTGTTGAGAAGTTCTTTCTCGATGTTCAAATGCAACATCATGTGTTAAATGTCGAGTTGCAAAGATACACTTTGTTAAGATTTGGTTTAATTTAAACCATATATTTGAAGATTCTAAATTATTGTGATATATTCTATTTTTACTATAATGTCATAGAATTAGGAGTAAGTTGATTTGTTTCCTTAATGCACTCTTTAAACTTAGGAAGCTTTGTAAGTATATATTCTGATGTAATGTTGCTTAAGAAAATTCAGAATAAACATATAAAGTTTATTCTCATTCTATCATGGTATCAGAGCGTTGATCCTAAAACTTCCACATTATGTTTGTAGAAGAAGATGATGGTTCCAACCGTGTAAAGAAACTGATTCCAACAGTGTTGTTCATACCATGTCCACCCTCACCATAGATCCATCTTATCCCCTTTTCATTCATGCCTCTGATCATCCGGGAATGATCCTTGTTCCAAAAATCCTAGATGGAACCAATTATGCTACGTGGAAACGATCAATGTTGGTGAGTCTTAGTGCTAAAAATAATCTGGGATTCATCAAAGGAACAATACTTAACATTTTGCTATATATAAAATTGATATCATTTTTTGACTTGCAGTTTATGTTTTACACCTTATCTTATGTTTGAGGAGTCGTTGGGAGTGAGACATATATACATTTACCTACTATTTAAATACTCTGAGAGTTTGCAATAAGGGGGAGCACATGCATATTTGTTTGAGTTCAGTTTCGCTAATTAAGTTTTTGATATTTTTACAGTGTCAATGTTTCGTTTTGGTATGTTGGGTTGCATTGATAATGTGTCGTAGTTTAGTTTGAGATTTAAAACTGAAAATATGCTATTTGAGTTACAGTTGGTTACGATTGCTTAAATGACACCTACAAGTGAACCGTTTGAAATCTGATTGTCTTTGATACTGTTTTCCACACATTTTACACTTTATTGGAGTTGTCTATTTCAAGACAGTCCGTAGTTTAGGTTGTGTCATTGTTTTGAGTCTGTAACTTTTATTTTATTGCTGCCTTAACATAGATTAGTGTTTTGTCATAGAATGTCAAAATGGGGAGTTTGTTAGGTTTTAGTTGATTATGTAATTGGCAGATTCAGTGAACAAAATGACTTAATTTGATAGATTGTAAAAGTTCAAGGAGTAATGTGCAATTTGTTTAAAAATTGGTTATTAAGTCCAGGGTTTCAAGGTTGGAACAAGGAGGAAAACGATGAGGATTTTCGCTAGACTGTCGCCAAGGGTGAGCTACAAAAGCAGGAACATCGTCACTAGACTGTCGCCCCTTCTTTGTTCGAGCGACACCATATCGCTCGACTATCCCGGCACCTCGCTCGAGCGACAGTTTTATACGGAAAAATTTTTATTTCGTGTTTTAAAGGCTTTTTTCTCGGCCCAATGATTTTTGACCTATTCATATACACTAAAACACGTACATAACAGTTTTTCTTAAGGTTGTTAATTGAGAGAACTTCATCTGTGAGAGATCTATTTATTTCATCATTCAACATTCATCTTGTATGAGTGTTTTGGTCAGGAAAACATCAGATTTAATATCCAAATACCAAAAACCAAACTTCCTACATATCTGTAAGAGGTGCTGAAGATTAAGGAAAGCGACTGGAGTTCCAGTCTGTAAAGAACGGGTTGTTTTTCTTAATCTATGGGAGATAGGTGATTCTACCAAACTAGGGGCTGCTGCGGGATAGTGGAGTTCTAGGAGAGCGTTATTGTAGCTGGAATTGGTGCATGGGAGTACAGAATTCATGAGAGTTGTCAGAGTTGCAGTCAGAAGATCAGATAGTTCGTGTCGTCGTCTAGTCTGGTAGACTATAATTACATAATCGTTTATAGTGGATTCACTGGTAAAGTGCTCGGAGTTTTTCTCAATTGGATTTCTCCGTGAACAATTCTCGTGTTCTTTACTGCTTTATTATTTATTGTTTATGATATGCAAACTGTAGTAATTAAAAGTGACTTCCATGATTAACCATCTAGATAAAACATTAAAAGTGACTTGTTGCTGTTTAATTCGTGATTATTTTTAATTCTGCATTAAATGCCTATTCACCCCCTCTAGGTATTGATAGGGTCAAACTTCGTATATTTCAAGATCAACGCTTCATATTCCAAATTTCCAAACATCTTGTATTATTGGTTGAGCCTATATTTCATACAAGAGATTATCTTATAAATATCAAAGGTTATTCCATTATTTTTTTGCTTCAACCAAAGGTCAAAACACAAAAGATCCAACGATCAAACATCAAAAACCCTTATCTTCTCGAATAAGCCTTCAGAGAGTTCTGAAGTTCGGAATGGACAACTTGGAGTTCTAGTTGTTACGGTACGAGGTTCAATTTTGGTGATCAACGAGGAGAGAAAAGAAGTTCAAAAAGATTGGATCACACAATCGAAGAGGTTCTTCGATAATTTACAAGTTACGTGGCCAGAGTCTACTAAGGTTTAGTTGTGTTTGAACCAACTGTAAGTTATCTAGTGGATCTTTTTGGCAAGGTTTGTCTGAAGGCTTTTGATCCCATTAAAGAGTTCTTCAATGAGTTTTCCTTCGTTACCATATTTGGTGTTGATATACTCGTCTTTATTTCTTTTGATCTATATTGTGTGATTGCTTAGTTATGATTTATTTTGACATTAAACTTAATAATCATGTAGAGACCATAATTTTTGACATGTTGCTTGTTATTGTTTTAATTCCACATTATACTCCCTCTAGCTCTAGGTGTAATTGGGTCTAAACATCAGTTCCATCTTAATAATTATTCTCAATACCCTTTATATAGAAAATATACATGTAGATTTGCAGCTCTAATTTACATCCATTAGAGATAACTTACAGCCTAATTTACAGTCATTTATACATGCTGATTTACAGTGATTGTAACCCGGATTTACAGCACTTAGAGATTATTTACCTGCTGATTTCCGATAATTTACAGCCTCTGATTTCCAGTAATTGACAGCCCTTCTTTAACGAGAGTAAGATACTAAAGAAACAATCAGACAGAGAAACAATTAGAAACCAACATGCAAATTTGTTCAACTTAAGTTATATGACACTGATAGAAAGAGAGATTAGAAATTTATGCCGATCATTTATACATTAAAAAATATTACGCGTCGTAAGATTTTTATGAAACTATTGTCACAAGAAAATAAAAGCTCTTCAAGACAGCAGCTAAAGTGTTTTATAATTTTTTAAAGATCATTGATGTCATGCCTCGCTGAAATGGCTATCCATGTTAAAAGATTCGACTTTTCTTTACTTCGGATCAGATCCTACGTACAACCGTTACACACAGAAAACACTGAAACAGGCTGCCAAAGCTGTTTAAAACTCAATAATAGCACATGTAATTGCTGTTTCGTGACAATGAAGACAGACCTTTTATGATTATGAAATATGAAAACAATGAGTAAAATGCACAACTCATTAGTTGTTATCCAACTCTTTAAGGTTCGAAAATTATCTTTAGTTTTGTAAACTAAAAAATGTAAATCATTGTTCTCATCCCAAACACAAAAACGAAAGCCCTTAAACATACATAGAAACTTCATAAAAAATAAAAATAAAAAGATGTCTTGTTTAAAAACCTTATAATTGGCAATTATGGTACTAAGCAGTCACAAAAACAATATTTATCACAAAATGTCCAGAAGGTCAGCATCATAGTAGTTGTGATTTAATCAGACAATCTCAGAATACCATGATTTCTTGGTACGGCAGGAAAATTCTAGCTCTAAATGTTGAATTCTCGGTTCTGTTGCAAGTAACCAATGTTATGATTTTGCGACAAGCCTTTTTAATTAGCAAAAGTTTGTTGTTCTACAATAAAAGCAATATGGTCATTCTTTAAAGATAATTACCATGTTGTCCCTGAGAAATACCAGCTGAAGATACATGTCCAGATAGCTTATAGTCATCAATATCGAAAGGAGCACATTTGCAAGAGAACTCAAGTCACTTAGAAATGACATATTAATTATAATAATTTTTCGTGGCCAGAAATTGATTTTGGGAGAGGAGCATACCCTGAGCAGAATAATTTCCTGGACTGTTTGCTTCTCAGAAGCTGCAAGTTACAAGTGTCACTTACATACCAACAATGTCTATATGACCATTTGATGCAATTTTGAAATTGTTGATACTGCTGCATAAGATAATCATATATATGTGTATGTGTATGTGTATGTATGTAGGTTTCTCCTTTTCCTCATATAACATATTAGGATAAGAAGGTATCAACCCCGTAGCAATCATAGTCTGTTTCAAAACCTGTTGGAGAAGAACTATTTTGAATTGATTTGGATTTCTCAGAAGTTGACTCAACCACAGAAGCAATTTTTTCACATATAATTGCTTACTCTTTTGGTGTTTTGCATTGATGAAACATTAATAAGAGTCTTGATTTTTCTGCAAGGAAATTGACACAATTTTCTCATTCTGTTTTAGAGACATTTGGAACGCCAATATTTCTTTGCTTTTGAATCTACGAATTAACAGCCTTTGGACAACAATTAATTTCATGAAATTTTGATCAACATTTTATTTTGAATCTCTGAACTATACATTTTACATTATATTCGGATTCTGGTCCCTTTGAGTGTTTTTATCACCTTTAGATGTTCATTAATAGTTTTGCCATGTGGTGCCAAACTACAAAGTCAAAAAGACATTTGTTTGTTCACTTAAGTGTTTTCCCATAGTTTCGAATGACATATAGGAACTAATTAATCTTAAGTTTATTGAACTTAATCTTAGGAGGGTGCATTCAATTAAAACTTTTAAATACTTTTTGAGATTTAAAAAGTTTAGAGGTATTCAATTTAGACTTTTTGAAACTTTCTAAAAATATTGGTGTATTCAATTGAAACTTTTAAAGACTTTAAAAAAAAACTTTAAAATTTTATGGGTATGTTCAATTAAAATTTTTTAGAATTCTCTATAAGTTTTGAGATGTTCAAATTGTGGATGACTTTTAAATAGAAAATACTAAAATAAAATCTAAAAATCTGTCCATCATTCATTCCAAGATTTTGTGAAACTTTTACAAAAAAAAAAACGTATTTTTTGTTTCTTTCAACATTTGTGCTTCTTTTTTTTTTTTTCCACAAACATTATTGTCATGATAAAAAAAAGTTAATTTTTCTTTCCACAAGGAAATTGACATGATTTTCTTGTTCCTTTTTAGAGACATTTGGAACGCCAAAATTTCTTCTTGAATTCATGAATGGGCAGCCTTTGGACAACAATTAATTTCTTGAAATTTTGACCACTATTTTACTTTGAATCTCTGAACTATACATTTTACATTATATTCGAAATCTGGTCTTTGAACAACATTGAAGCCCCAACAAAATATTCATGAAATTTTAAGGTTGAAGGTAAACTAGAATAAAAAAAATTTCTTGAAACTTTAAAAATTGTTTTGCCTCAAATTTGAAATATTCGAATCTTTGATGAGTAAGACTGGGTAAAACCTTTTTATCAAGTCTAAAATATTCGAACCAAGTTTGAAATCATGTTGAAAAATTTGAAGGGCATGCTTGGTTGAAAAGTATAAATCAGGAATAAGTTACTGGTCTAAAGTAAAAAAAAATATGGTACCAAGCAACTTTGTAATCCAAATGATTAAAATGATATTCAAATGTTTCACCATTAGATAAACGCATTCGTTTATCATCCCATGGGTTTTGTCCCAGTCTTCATATGAAAAAAACCCTTTGAGTACTTATTTTTGAAAAATCAATGAGATTGGACTTTTGAGTGTTTGAAGTATGAGTTATGATAGCCGATCACTACACCAAAAACTACATATGGCAACGCGCGAAAAACGTTGCCATAGACTTTTGGCAACGTTCGGGTGCACGTTGCGGGCTTTGATGTCGCCATAGAGTTCCAACTTTTGCACGTTGCCATAGATCTACGGCAACGTTCATTGAACGTTGCTGTTATCTCTATGGCAACGTGCACTACATATTGCCGTAGGATCTAACAGCAACGTTCAATGAACGTTGCCGTAGATCTATGGCAACGTGCATTGCACATTGCCGTAGGATTTACGGCAACAATCATTGAACGTTGCTGTTAGCACGTTGCCGTAGGATTTACGGCAACAATCATTGCACGTTGCCATAGATCTAACAGCAACGTTCAATGAACGTTGCCATAGATCATACGGCAATGTTCCGCGAACGTTGTCGTAGAAACTTTCTGCAACGTTCAG
>CAIGRF010398445.1:0-25041 GCA_903798235.1 Fraxinus ornus
TGTCTTTTTTTTTTTTTAATTAATTTATTTAGAGAAATTGATACATTGCCCAATATATTCTCGAAAACATGTTTCACATGCAAGGCATGTGATATTTAGCAGCCAACTTGTGTGCACTCCATATTACATTTCCAATTAACAAGACCATGATATAACAAGATAAAAATAGTATAAATTCAATTCTATGAAAAGTTCTGCATGATTCTGAACTAAGTTGAAATGAAAGGTCAGTGTTCTTACCTGAAATATAACGGGAATGGCAGGCCATGAAGGAGACATAATATGTCTTGTGTACTGCTCGAATGCAAACTGGACAACAAGACCAACAAGGTAGGGAGCTAGAGTAGCAGAAGCTGCAGGGCCAGTCCACGGCCAAACAAAACCCATAGTCACCATCGGAATTGTAAGACTAAGAACCAAGACAGCAACAGAAGAGATTCTGTGTCCCAAATGTGGTGTAAGGTTTATGTCTGTGGATACGGGCACAATAGGTCTCCTCAAATGGTCTATTAGGAGAAGGAACACAGCAACTCCACAGTAAAAGAGTGCCTCCGTGAAGAATAATATTAGAAAGTCTGCCAAAACAAGCAAATACTTTTAATGCCTATATCCTAATACAAAAAGAAGTCGTAATAGATTGACCAGAAGACGTAATAATCACTGCAATAATTTGTTTTTCCTTTTCCTGACCTAGTTGAACTCTGAAGTAGCCTACCATTTAGCATAGAAAAATCTAAATGGTTTCAAGAAGTATGATGCTAAGTTTGATAAAAGTTTTATGCTCTATTTACATGCATATAAACTTATCTGATCACAACAATATAACTTTGCAATCAAATGGCTTCAGTAACATTTAAGTGAAATCAAAACATCTAACTTTAGACTATTAGCATTTAAATAATAAAAAAAAAAAGACATCTAGAAAGTAGAAACGCAGAATTAGGCATAGCAAGTAATCTATATCAACAAGTACTTATTTATCACAATAAATTTGGTTTTTTTACTCAAAAGGAGGAATAAAGTTAATGATGACGCTGATGCAGGCGGAAGAAAACAAGAAATAACATCAGCAAGAGAGGTACCAAAGAAGTAGCTCAAACTAGCACGAGTTTTGCCTACCGGTTAATAGAGAGTCCTCAAATATAGTGGAGAGTATCTTGCGCAAATAAAGTGAGGGAAAGACGAAAGAGGCTACAAGGACAGTGGGACCGACGAACCACAACAGACTATTTTCATTTTTCCCAGCGGTAGACACTAAGATTTCATTTTCTTTCCGGCGAGGACGATCGTAGAATGAAATAAAGCCTGGTTTTCCTTCAGATCCTTCAACATGGAAGTATGAACTGTTTGTGGGGGAGGCATCTTCAGCAAAAGGGACTTGAATTTCCTGCTCAAAATCATCAGGTTCAAGCTCACTGTATGGCTGATCGTCAGCTGTAGCAAAGAGAATACATCGCCTCTTTGATAACCTTTCTATCACTGTTAGCTTTCCATCTATGAGCTGGCATGAATTAACAACTTGCAGAAAAAAATAGGATATTTAGAGTAATGGTTTAGACACGTCATGATATAAAAATTCAAATATATGTTAACTAAATTCTTCCAATTTGATTAATCCTTGAACAAACAAAATCAGAACTTGCAGTGACAATCCACTGGAGAAGAAACTCTTAAAAGGCCAAAATTTTATATGTGGTTTATTTATCAGTAAATATCACTACATTTTAGGTAAGCTAAACTGCAACATTGATGCTTCTCAGAAGATTGAGAAAAGTAAGTTGCATCTTTTATACAAATGATCCATAAGACAATTTTAACCTAATAAAAATAGCTACCTTTAACATTTCTCGACTGGTCAGTATCGCATTGCTGTCTCTCAAACAATCGTAGCCTTGAGATCATCTGAAGACCAACAGGCAGGAGTCAGGAGCATTCTTTTTAAATAACATTATATGATTAACATAAAAAAATATATTTATGGAAAAAAATAAATTTAACAAAAAAAAAAAAAACCTATGCATACAAACACTTCAAACGAATAGAACGAAGAAAGGAGGAATATATTAACAATTATATCTGTTTGGGCTAAATGGAATTATCTACTCCATCAAGGAAATAAATACTGTCTGAAGTGATAAAACAATGCATTGATATTACTTGTTCTCCATTAAAATAGCTTGATTAAGTAGGAGGTAAAAAGTAAAAGAGATAAGTTGTTCAATTTGAAGCTTCTACAATAATTACAAAAGGCACGAGTTCACGAAAAAAGTTTTTCCCTTAAATATTACAAACTTTTGCATACCAAGCAATTCCAATACATTCATCTTTGGCTCCAAAAATTCCAAATTAGGGATCTTCTTCGTGATATCAATATTCAACCTTACTTATCCCAACACAATTGTATAAATAAGCATATCATCACATCACTGAATGATAGATAATCCATAATTCATAGTTCGACCCTAAGCTATTGATACTAGAGTTAACATGGCAACCTAACTTTTTTGTAGTTATATCGATAAGCATACCATTGTATCACTGATCTATAAGCCTATGCACTGTTGACCCTTAACCTACTGATATCAGAGTCCAAAAAGGCTCGTATTCTGCATACCCAAGGCTATATCAATATTAGAGATTACTTGCACTCGCTAGCAATGCTATATTAACAAGTATATCACCGTATCACTCAATTATAGACATCCATTTTTAAGCCTTGAGCTATTTATAAAGAGTCCAAAATGGACAGTTTTGTGCATACCAAATGTTAAAATGATATGTTTTGACATTCCTCCCTAACTAGGTTTGATATGCATATCATCACCCCCAATTAATTATAGGTATCCAGAGTTGAGACTTTCTTATTCTGTTTGTGTGGCTTGTTGTCAAGAATTTATGAGAGAGGATCAAGGCAAGGCCAATAACTCAGAGGGAGGTTCAAATAGGGCTACTCAAAAAACCTGAAGAGAATTTGTAATGCTTCAAGCCAAGAAAGTAAATATTTTGGAAGTACCTAAAAGAAAAGGCTTCTACACAACTAAGAGCATGCTTGGCCAAGCTAAAAAAATAGGTAAATAAGTTAGTTCTAAAATATATAGCCATTTTTCATTAGTCAAAGTTAAAGATACGGCAAAGGAAAAGAGTTAACTTTCAAAAAAGTATCTTTTTTCAAGGAAAAAAATAACGTATCTTGGAAAAAAAAAAAAACTTCTACATGCTCTGAGACTTCCTGCAGCTATGGTGAAGTCTTTGACACCATCCGAATTCGAAGTCATGTTTTCCTTTTTATAATAGGTCCATAGAAGACATCTAATCATATAATAGGCAGGGAATGAAAGTATAAGATCGGACTCTTAATTGACCCGAAAACAGTTGGAATCCTTGATTGCTCCAAAGAAATCTTTTGGGGACTTAAACCCAACATTAACAGCTCTCATGTATATCAAAACTAAAGAAATTCAAATGCACATTTGTGCATTGCTTAACCACAAAACTCTGCTAAAATCTCAAATCATTTAGAAAACAAATAATTACAATTTTTTCCAATAAGCCTCCAGAATCACCAAAAAGAAAAGGCAGCAATGTGTAGTTAAAAACGAGTGATGAAAAACATATACATACCTTTGGAGCCGCTTTACATCGAAAAGGTGAACAAAGCGAGGTGGATATACAGGAAAATGAAGAACCAATTTTCATCTTAAATGCCATTCTTCTTTCCGCGAGCAAAGAAACAGCAGTACCATGCTTGATGCTATTAAGAAGAACCCATATGATTTTGGGGAAATTCTGAGGAACTCATTTGAGGAATTGACAGCAAGTGGGGTGGGTGGTGGAGAAATTGGGAGAACCTGAGGTATGGAAAGCTGCTTCTTTTGTTCTTTTCTCGAATGATGAGTTTTGAAGCAGCTAATTTTTAGACATTCCAATCGACTTTACAGATGTTCTTTGTTCATTTTTTTCACGTGGAAGAAGAAAAATAGGATCTTTTTAGTTCTCTTTTGTCTTCTCATTATTTTTTGTTATAGTAGAAGTCGAACAAGTTTATAGAATTGGATCTTATACTCGTCAATAAGATTTTTCAAAAATAGTAATATTGTAATAAATAAGGTGGAAAACATTTAACTTCTTAAATTATCTTTCATTTAAGGATATGTTTGAGCCTCATTTTTGGTGTAAAATGTACTTTGAAAAAGTAAATTGATGGAGAAGTTATGATTAAAAAAAAACTTGGACTGTTTAATATTATTTTATTGAAGAACGTGTGATTGAAAAAAAAGATAGAAAAATGTATTTTACAAAAAAATGAGAATCAAACAAGGACTAAATTATATTGCTTATAATTGAGGGTTCGTGACTCCCAACATCAAAGCTCGAGAGGATCTTGGCAGACTGTCGAGGAAATAATGGGAGTAGAAGAAGAAGATTATTTAAAGAATATCTTGTACAAAAAGCTCGAAATAAAATTAATCTTTTGATTTCCCTCTCCAACTCTATCCTTCTCAAACAATTATCTGAAAAATTTATTCTTCTCTCTCTTATTTTCAATCCCACAATTTTCCATAAAATATTATTACACATTAATCGAAAGTTTTTCATTTTGTTTCAACCACACGTTCTAAAAAAATATTATTTCAAAAATTATAATTTCATATAATGGAGCCCAAACGAGAACTTAAAAGGTCAAGCTGCTTTAGAACTCAATTGAATTTTTTTATGAAAGTACTATGTCAAACTAGAGTTTTCAAAAAAGCTTATCTAATGAAACTTCTTTTAAAAGATCTTCTACAAAAAAACAGGCACAGAAGCAACCAAGAAAAGTTATGCATGCATGCGTCTGTGATCATTGATAATCTTATATTAATATAATTAGAAATTGACCATCATTATTTAGATAAAATGAAGTTCTAAATAGTAATTTTTGAAAAATGTGTAGTTAAAGAATAGAAAAAAAAATTGAATTTACATGTAAAATATTTTATTTTGAAAATGAGTACGTTAAAAAAGAGTGTTGAAATAATGACCATCAAGCAGGTAGTCAACACTATGAACCCACAGAAACATCATTAAGGTGTGAGTTGGAAACATGCTGAAATCGTTCAAGATTAAAATTTGATAAGGCATCTACAAGCAGCCATTTGGTTCCATTTCTCTAATTGCTCAAAGGTATTAAGAACCCCAGATTCCAAAAAGGGGCTCAGGAATTGTTGCCCGTGGGAATATTTTTCACCCCAAAACAAGGAAATAAAGAAAAAAAGAATCCCAATTTTTCTTGCCCTGCAACCATCTCTATCCTCTAATCTATATTAGATTTGCTCTCTTCAAAAACCTGATCATTCTGCAGTAATATGGCCATATGGATTCCACACAGTCCTGATATTTCTCCACCAACCAGATTTTCAAATCTTTTGCATTTCGCTTCATTGCCTCTTTGTAGTCCATGTTTCTGATATCAACCACAGGTTGCCATATAAGTGTGCGTACGTCTTCTTTAAACTTCCCACACACAATATAATTATGCAGCAAAAGGCAGTAGACGGGCAGGTTCTTAACTACTTTAACGGTCTGCTTGAAGCTGAATAAATAGAGACCACAAATGAACCGGATCATCTTAATGTAGAGAGCAACAATTAATGGTCCGAGAACCCATAAAGGGGTCAATTCTCTCGAGACTACAGATCCATATACTAAATTAACTGCCAGGTACAAAGGGACGCTGCAAATACAACAAAAAGCGAGACAAGAAGTCAGCAGCAATATTCATATCTGTTATGGATCTGCACATCTGTCTAAGCCCCTGTTTGACTCCCTTTAAATCAAAACAATTTATTTTTCACTCTCATTTTCAACCACACATTTATACAAAAAAAAATTTTGCACGTAGACCCAAAACTTCTCTACTTTCTAATCACGCATTCTTAAAAAAATCAGTATTCAAAATATCATTTTTACACAACAATGGCCATCAAACAGGGGCCAAATATCTTATTTAAGAAAACCAAATACCAAATGACGAATAATATATGTTAGACTCGCATGCTTTGACAGTTCAGATGCAATAATGAGAAAATTTGGACGAAGAAACTACTAAAGATTGCATTATAACTGTACTCAAGCATATAACAATTTAAATTATGCAACATTTTTTATAAGCTAGAGTTTTAAAGCTAGTCTTTAGATTCATTCAACTATTTCCCTTGTTAAATTACCAGCAATACAAGTTAGAACACAGAAATTTAATCAACCCAGTCTAAAGTAGCCCCAAATATCCATTGAAACAAACAATACACACACACAAATGCAAAAATTTCTACACAGTGGCATACAGCAAAGGAGTTGAGAAAAATTTCTCATCCTTTGAAATGATTTGACAATCAAAAACCATCAGAGTACATCAGAGCACATCAGAGCTCAACCGAAACAGAATTTTTTACCTTTTCTCGTATAAAATGTTGTATCTCCTTAGTTTTGGGAACAAAGAAATTTATCACACGCAGAAGGCAACTACATATAAAGGCTAACACACACAGAGAGGAAGAGATGGTGACAGAGAGAGATGGACCATCAGACTTACAATATCAATAAAGGTATCTTTATTACTGCATCCAGACCTAAACAGAAGCACCAAACAGCCTTTAGTATTTCAAATCTTTCTCGCTTTTGCAAACTGTTTTGTGTTTCCAAAGTTTCTACCGATGAAGGTTCATCAAGAACTTCATTTACTTGTTGGTTTTGTGATGTAGCACGCAATAACATCAACCAGTTTTTAAGTAGATTTTGTATAGCCGGTGACTGGATTGTTGTCTCATCTGCTGTTGATGTACAAGAAACAGGAATATTCTGAACCGGAGATTTCACTGAGGATTCTTCACTCTCATGTCGTATATAGGAAACGCTAACAGGATTCTTCAGGGTCTTTGACCCACTACTTCTGCTTCCAGCATCATCATCATCACAACTGCTACCTTTAAAAGCTGATATTTTAAAAAACTGTGTTTTTGGTCCAATGACAAAAGGAGCTCCTACACTGGAATTGGCCATTTGATCAAACTATAGTTAGGAATAAGATGTAGAATAACCTGATATAGAATAACAACACAAAAAATTTACAATTTAATAATGCAATAACCATCAGAAACGAACAAAAAGTTTCGATATCCCAGAGATACATAGACATCTATGGGCTTTTCCAATTCAAACTCCACATCGAAATACATGTCAATTCAATCAAAGTTGTATGCTCATAAATGAGCAAAGCATGGCTAACACAAAAAAGAAAAAGACTAAACAAGGGTAATAGCTAATTAGCCATGCACCAGAGAATCTAGTCTCTCCTTTATCCATAATTTCAGTTAATGTCCAGGAATAGATACAATACTCCTTTTATTGTCTCCCCATACTAGATTTAAGCTTTTGAGTTCCTTCTATTATGAATACGTTTACATTATAGATATCAAACACATTTTTGGCTCGAGTGTCAATGACAAAAAATACTAAATACACTTTTAAAAAAACCTGCGTGCTTGAGATCTGCATGTGTTTTCCCATAAAAAAAAATATATTCAACCTTGACTCAAACAACATTTGAGCCAAGCTTGAGCATTTTTTAGGCCTATTCATGACACAAGCTGAGAATAGAGCAACATATTGCTTGATATGACTCGGCTCATTACACCCCTAGAGACCCAATACTTCTCACATCTCGAACCTTGTTTCCTAATAACAGTTAGATGACTCTTATTACACATTCTTCTTTTAGTCAAAAATCATCAAAAGAGCATCCCACAAGTCACAAAATTCATCAGGTGTGGCCTTTTCATCTTTCCAACCATGAACGACAATCTAAGAGAGAGAGCAATGCTCATCATTGTAATAAACAATAGTTTGCACCCCAATAAAGGGACCATGGTGATAGACTAATAGGTAGAAAAGATGGTTGAAGGTTATGGTTTGACACTGATCTCATAGCCTCTCCATATAATTTGGTAACTGAAACAGAGAAGGGGAAGAAGAGGGAGGGAGGGAGGACATTGCTTTTCTTTACGTTGTGGAGGAAGGCCAGAAACGGGGTTAGGAGCAGCAAACAAATAAAAAGAACAATGGGTTTCAATGTAGAGATCTTTAGATTTTCTTGCTTGCTATTTTAACATTTTTTATACTGTCAAATGAGAAAAAGGAAAAAGGAAACGCAAGGGCCCAGTTCTGAACCCTGACAGTTACCTGTGTTTGGGAAAAAGAATATATGTAAGCTGTAATCTTTCAGAGGTTGAATTAGGAACTATATTTGTATAAACGCACACATAAAAATGAATCCACATAAATAAAAACATACATGAGTCATGAGCATAGAGAGAGATAAAACAATATATAAATATAAAAGCGTGTATGCACATATATATTTACATGTAGTTCCACCGTAAACATGATTTGCATGTCAAGGAGGTAAATCTGTTGTTTTGCCCAGCTGCATGGGGGGTTTGAAAATGTTTCAACTTGTTCCCTCTGCTCCATGGAGAAGGCCTCAATGGAAATACGTTATAAGAACCCTGAATACAGTGCACAAGGGCATTTGTTATATATTGTTATGCAAATGAATACATGAGATCTTTTTACGAAATGAGAATACCAGGTGCAAATGAAACTGGGAATGGATGATGATGTAAAAATGTGACAACAAGAGTCAAGATATGTCATTTTATCATGACTCAAGTTTTACAAGCACCATATCGTCAAAACATTCAGAGGTATATCTTAAACTAAATTGCAGTCTAAAACTATTACAAAATCTGCATGCAGTTCCTTCAAATGTCATGACTAGAAACACATGGATGTCAAGGATTTATTGTGCTAATTGAGAACACGTGTTTTGTTTTGTTTTGTTTAAGGAAGTGGTTTCTTAACTCATAGTAAAACAATAGGGAATGAACATCAGAACACTGTTGAAATAGATACAACAGCAGCTCTTTCACGTGTGTGTGCGCACAAACACCCAGTCTGCCATCCATAAATAAAAGTCATTATAAAGTGCCATATATCAGAAAAGCATTGTGACTTTGGCAAAGGTAAATACAACAAAAAGTGACTACTAAACTATTGTCCATTTTCAGAAAATGACCTATGCACACTCGATTACACACATCTGATTCTGCAATTTTAGAGAATGGTCCTTCAGTCTTGGTTCCTGACTATATGTCATTTAGAAAATGTCAAATGATCATTCCTGTATCACCACCAGTCTTTTAATAAGAGTTCCCACCTGCATCACAAGGCAGGCTGATCGAGAATCTCCGGGGAGCAATGACAGGGACACACGGCTTTTAGGATTGGAGGCTGGAGCATACACTTCATGGCTCATGCCAAGGGACACTATTTTTACACACACAGCATATGCCCTGATCTCAATTTCAAGAGATACTTCTGATTTCAGAAGGCCTAAACTATGGTGCCTCTGCAGTAATTTTTTTTTGTCAGCCTTAAAACATCTAACTCAGTCTCCAGTCTCTTATAGAAGATGCAATCCTTGCAGGCATCTTCTTCGCAACAGAAGATTAATAATAAGGGGGGAAACCGACATTGTGCTAGCTTGTAATCACTCTTCCCACCAATATTTGATGGGCTTGACCTTTAGCTTTGAATTTTTCAATGAAAATCAACGTCAAAATCTCATTCCCTCATGCTAATCATTATAAACAATGACTAACATACTAAATCGTGTGGTGAAATTTGAATTACATTTCAAGTTTTGACCTTGATAGCATAATAGAGTTGAGAAGAAATATAAAAAATAAACACCGCAGGCATTTCAGATATGCAAAGGCATCATAAACAATATCAGATGAGATTAAAATCACATGAAACTTAAACCTATATGATACTTCATAAAGCAATAAAAAAACTGTCTCGACCTAACCAAACTAAAGCATCGTACAAAAATTTAAAATACAATAGCAGAAAGTCAGCTTTACACTTGCAGCTTTAGAAAAGGCAAATATTATCAGCTTCCATCAAATGGTAATCGACAATGTTCTCATTACCTGCAAATGATGGGCTGTTAATGCCATTGTCTAAACCGTCTGTAAGCACTCATTTACAGTACTAAATTCTCATTTTCCTCACTACCTGTAATCCCCAAAGGAAAATTAGGAAAAACTTAAAACAACTCATTCAAGTAAACAAGAACTAAAACAAATAACAAAAGTTCCTAATAGCAATCACAGCTGACACAACATAAAAATTATATACCAGTTTATAAATAAAATCAAAGCGTTATAATAATTGCATAAAACAAACAAAATGTCAAGAGGAAAAGATATTAACTAAATAAGCCATCTCGAAATACCCTAACTTGCAGGGAATCACTTCCCCTACCAGATTCCCCACGTAACATCACAATTAATTAAAAAAAAAAAAAAGCTGCGTAAAACCCAACTACCCCAATACGTAAAAGTTTCAGAAAATCCACACCCGCACACTCATGCTATTTGTACATAATTGTGTACAAATTGGTTTAAAGGTAGATTGATAATGTGGAAGAAAGAGAGGAAAAAAGAGTGAAGAAATAGAATGAAGTTAGTTAATCTTATACACACAATCAATCTATAACCCAATCTGTACACAATTAAGCCCATGTTTGATACACATTAAAATTTTCACTCTTGTTCTTCTACTCATTTTCAACCCGTTCTTCACTAAAATAATATTTTCCATCTCATCAATAACTTTTCCTTCTTTTTTAATCACTCATTCTACATCAATCTACTATTCCAGAATATATTTTTCCAAAATAATGTGCCGAAACACACCCTAAGTGCAATTAGCATTCCTCCACAAATATTTCCCCCACCAAATTATCACACTTAATATCACGTATTCAGGCAAAACAAAACGTGAATCAATTCAAAGAAGTTTCAGAAAATCCATAAACACGCATAAATACAAACGTATACGCACGTGAAATAAATTCAGAGAGGGGGCATACGACAAATTCTGTGAAAATGATATAAGGAAGCGCGTATAGATGGAATTCTTTCGATAGCTTTATCCGTTTGATTGATTTCTTTAAGATAAGAATTTTTTGCAGAGAGAAGAGGATGAAGATTTGAATAGAGGAAGTAATCGTAAATATGGTGAAATTAGGGGTTTTCGATGGACCTTTTTCCATTTGTTCTTTATTCTGATACTCGTACCACAAAATGAAATTGTAGAAATTTTCTTGTTCACAATTAATAACAAGAAAAATAAATTGGAAAATTATTTGTTAAATTTAATTTATTGTAATAAAATATAAATAAGAGAAATGCGAAATGCTAATTTTTAAATTGAAAATAAAGAAAAAATAAATATATGCCAATAAACAGCTTGTTTGGCAGATATTAAAATCAGATTAAAATTGAAAAATTAATCGTTATTATTGACTTTTATTAGATGTGTGTGATTCAATAACGACTATATTTTCAATTTTAATCCAAACATGTTCTAAATATAAAGATATTAAAAAAACATCCTCTTAAGGCTTGTTAGACTAGAAAATTAGACGAAATTGACTCGATACAATCTACTTTCCTTTAATTCACATTTAATTATCTTTTTAGTCTATTATAAATAAAAAAATAATTAAAATGCTCATGAAATTCAAGCTACAAGGCTCCTGCCAAACATGCCTGGAGTAAAATACAATCTCACGCGACTTTCGACTCATCTGTACTAGAATCAAGCCAATTCACACAAGTATATTGTAGATGTTTGGTATTGATTAAAATTAGATTTTTAGTAGATATTGTGATAGAAGTTTTTGAAATGTGTGATTGAAAAATTGTGGGACCCATAAGAGATGTAATTAATATTGATCGTTTAACATTGACTTAGATTAAAATCTGATTTTAATCCAAAACAAACAGTAGAGCCATAATCTTAACCCTTGTTTGATTTGGCTAAAAATTAAATTTTTAATAAATTTTGATAAAAATTAATGAAATATTTCTGTTAATTTATTGATAAAAATTGTAAATCTTGAGAAGTATAATCAAGATTGAATATGAAAAAAAAAAAAAATTAAAATCGATGTAAGCACATGATTATCTTTCAATTCTGAAAGTTCAAATTAATGTACAAGTTTACTAATAATTTATATCAACTGTGCTTGATTAAGTATAACCTGTGATTGTTGGGGCATTGATCTATTTTGAATCGCCATTCCCCATAATTTGAAAGAAATTACAAATTATACAAACAAATATTGTATGCCTAATTATTCACGTATTTAAATCCCCATAACAACACAACTGAGCATCACCAATCAAAAGCAAAAACGTCGAAAAATATACACTCACCCTGACACGATAATAGAATGAACATATATAAACACGAAAGAGGAAAATATCTTATACGATGTAACAAGCATGTCCTTATTGACTCAACACAGGCAATCTCACAGGCAATTTCGAGCCAGGCTACAGCTGCAGCCCCTTCCATCATCTATATCACTATTTTGCCTTGACCATATAGAAATCATAACTCAGAACACCAGCAATGGATCACAACCAGAAACAAAACCACTTAAACGTGCTAAAATTAAGTTACAATAAAATCCGGTAAAAATAACAAAATACCTTCCAAGTTCATTCTTTGGCCTGTTACTATACAAGGAGGCAATTGCATTTGCACGACTACAAAATACCCTCCTCAGCTTATAAACCGAAACCAAGTTTCAATATCCGAATGACTTACAATTGGTAAGTGGAAAAAATCAAATGATTTCCTCGCATAAACAAGCAACATTCCACCTAGGACAGTGTACCAGATCCCCGGTCCTATTCCTGTTCAAAGCACGTGTGCTATCAGTCAACAAATTAGCTGATTTTGTAGTAAATAAAGTTTAAACATAGTAATAAACTAAGCTGTCCATACCTGAAAATCTTGCCTAGTCAAAGCCACGACACATTCTCTGGATGGCTGCCTTCAACAAACAATCGTGGAAACAACTATTTTCAGAAGTCACTTCTCCATCAACTAACTAGAATCAATCAACTTTGTGGACCATAGAAATTTCCTCCACGCTTTGGGTTACTTTGGCCCCTTTCCCTGTATCTTGGGCCCAAATTGTTCGATCCATCTGCTGGCCCATCAAGGTTGTCACGTTTGCTAGTCTTATATGACCCAACTTGCTGGTATTCATAATGCTCATGCTGCCTCTGTCTTCCCTGAACAGCAGGTATATTGCGTTGCCCGTTATCTTGCCCCGAGGCCCAATCTCCATGAGATTCATGGCCTGGCAGACTGTGCTTCCCATTCCTCCTGAACTCCAAGGAAAACTTGCGTTCATGCTGTATACCTGCATTTGCGGCACGAGCTGGTTCACCTGCTCCAACAGAAACATGTTCGTTGAGATCATTGTTCTCATCATGTACAGCTCGGTCAGGCACTCTATGCTGGGAACTTCTATTTCCACGTTGAGCATTAGCTGAATAAGATTGAGATTTGGGTTTCCAATGAGGTAAAGCCCGCTCCCCTGAGCTACGAATCTCTTTTGAAGCAATAGTTCTGTCGGTTTGGTTCACATCAGAAGCTGCAGATTGAACAAATCCTCTATCAGTTTCGCCTCTAATATTATTCTCGCGATCAGAATAATCATTATTTTCCACCCCACTATGGCACTTAGGAGAATGCTGCTTTCCTCTACCTGTTACTCCCTGAGCTTTCGCAGCAGGCGATTTGCCCACTGCAGCTATGCCAGTACTAGTGGACATGTTCCAGGTATCAGAGGCACTGATCTTGCTTGGAGCCTTTGCTTCAGCTTTTACTGAATTCATTTCACACTTCACAAATATATTTGTGTCCGTTATTTTCTGCACATCCTTGCTTGGGTCAGATATAAGAGATGACCCATTATGCATACCCTTCTCGTGTGATGAGTCTGTTGATCTCCGTTGGCGCCACGTTCCATGTGTTTTTCCCTGTTTATTAACCCGGCCACCACCCTCCTTGAACTCTAAAGCAGATCCAACAATACCAGTAGCTGAGTTGACAGGTTGCAGACTTCCAGAGCCAGCAGATCCAGGTGTTGCTCTTCCACTAGCCTCATCCGAAGCAGATGGACTGGCTGAAGATGTAATGGGTTGAATACTTCCCTGCTGAGCCAGCTCCTTGGCCACAGGCTTTGGAACATATCTCTCCATTTCAGCCCTCTTACTTTTCAAACTATTCTGAGCAATAGTATCAGTATTTGCTGGACGCGAAGATTCAGGTATAGATTTTACACTTGTTTCAACTGCACCCTCATTTTTGTTCTGTAAATGCACAGGCGCCCACATAACAGTGTCATTGATATGAAATTTATCCATGAATCTATTTGCCTGTTGATTTCTTGGCATTCTGCTGTGGTGGTGAGGTTTCCACTGGTTGCTCACACTGCTGTCAGCTTCTTCATTAGGTAAAGAAAAGTGCACCTCTGGAGCCTGCACTTCATCAGATGTAGCACCCGACAAAGAAGTTTTGAACTTGTCAATTTCAGTGGACTCTTTCGCAAAATTATTGTCCTTTGGCGTTACTGATGGTAAAGTTGGGATTGGGCAAGCCTTGTCCAGTTTGTGTTTGTTCTTGCTACTCCTGTTACTTCTCCTCTGCTGCGTGGAGGGCTCTGAAATGATATTACCAACATTGGCTGCATCTGACTCACCACTACGTCTGACTTCACTTAAATTAACCTCTGTCGCTTTAACATCATTCAAAGATACATCAGTAAGGCTTTTTGGTGCCTCACGTGCATAATTTAAAACTTGGTTTTCATTCCAATTCTTACGTGGCACACTCTGCTTTTGCTTATTGCCCATCCACTTCTGCCTGGAGATGCTTCCATCACTTGATTGGGTTTGTGGGCTCTTTCTGGGTAAATCTCTGAGCATATTAGCAGATTCTTCTGTCTGTCTGGCACTGCTATCTCTGACCTCAGCAACAAAATCAGCATCTGAGGCCAACGTGGGGCTAGATGATTGAAACTTGGATGAAACCACCAGTGGATCAGAAAGTGCAATTGCTTCTCCTTGCTCATGCTGGACGGCACCAACTGCCCGAGTCTTGTCATCCTGCTGAGTCTCAGCTTCACCTGCATGTGTTCGCCGATTCAATTCTTCCAATTTAGCAAAAACTTTGGCCTTCTGCTCCCTCATCCTTTCTTCTTCCTTCTGTAGTTGCAAGGCACGTTGCTTTGCTAGTTCTGTCATCTTTGCACGCTGATAATACATGAACTCATGTTTAAACAGAAAAATAAGTTTTAACTTGGGAAATATAATTCATAAACATATAATATATCACCTGTGCCTGATACTCAGCTGAATGATTTAGTTCAGTCAAAGATTCTCCCTCTTTCCCTGAGAGATTGATCACAGGAATTGGAGCAGCTTCTACCACAAAATTATGGCCACTTCCATGAATATTAGATTTAGGGTCAACATTTGAAGCTACAATCATACTAGAAGATTCAGCAGTTGTAGGCTTCTTTTGCCACCCATCAGCATCCTGACTGGGAAACTTTCCTTTACCTCGATGGTCAATTCTACCTTGTCCGCCATGATAAGTTCTCCTGCAAAATTTGAAATAAGTTGTTCAGCAATAAACACGAGTGTGACAGAGCTGAAGCATATTTTCATCACACCTTGACGAAACAGTTGTTGGTTGAGACATCTTATCCGCTGCTGGAACACTGACTTGATTGGAGGCAGGAGTCCTTTCAAAAAATCCACCACCAGTGTTATCAACTTCAACAGAAGAATTACTAATCTTAGCATCAACAACTTGAGACCTATTCCTCTGCTCTGCCCTACTAGAAGAATAGGAAACATCTAATCGTCCATCAGAAGCACGGGCTTTTGCATTTAAAGCTTCAATTTTCTCCATCAAATCTGACCCTTTTGTCGTAGATGGCAAAGATAAACCTCCCTCAATACCCAGGGATTGCTTCGGTCTTTCTGGAGGAAAAGATGATGAAATTTCTGATTTCTTAGTATCACTGTCATTGACTACGTTCATATTGCCCATACCTTCATGTGACTTGACTTTGACAATGCCTGAAGAATGAACTCCATAGTTAAAACTGGGGAAACAGTTCTCACCGATCAGTGTCCTCTCAGGGTATACATCTTTTGTATCATTATCAGCCCCACGCTCATTCTTCTGAGATGACATCACAGGTTGGCCACCTTTTCCAGGGCTTGAGGAGGCACTGGATGAAACATTGCATTCCCAATTTTCTCCTTCCTCCTCATCCCATTCATCATAGTTCTTTAAAAGAACTTTGTGTGATACTTGATTAGTATCTAAATGAGCAGCGTCCACTTGTTCTGGCAATACTTTACCACTAGAACTATGCCCACCAGCTGTGCCATGGGACTTTCCATGATCAGGAGTACTTGGAACTGAATATCTATTATAAACTGGGGGACCCACTGCCATTCCCATACGTGTAACTTCTTGTTCATTGGTGTTGCAATAGCCCATTGGGGGTCCATAATAACCCTCATAAGCCATTGGTCCAGGGTAAAAACCAGGCCGAAATGGCATACTTGGACGTCCAAAGGCATCAGGCATCTGCGGCCTATATATATCACCATTTTTGGGATGGGGTCCTCGAAGATTGGTCCCTGGTGGAGGAACTGGCTGTGGACCTGCTAAAGCTAGAGGTGGAATTTGGGGACGATAGTAAGGGAATGGTTCCATAAGAAATCCACTGGGAGCAATGTGGCGTCCAAATGGGGGTCCCCCAGGAGGAGCCCTATACCAAACACCAGCTGGAGCATTTATAGGAGGACCATGCCATGCATCAAAATGCTGAGAGGGAACATTAGCATTGAAATGATGTTGTGGCTCCCCTTGCCACTTCTCCATGTTGGGATGGATTTCATTCTCTGCACTTCTGGAACCACCTCTCTTCAATGTCTTAACAGTTCCACTGTTGACATCCAAACTCAAAGAAGCATCATCTGATATTCAGGAACCAAAGTTATTATTGATAAATGAATATAACTTCTAATCTCAAAACACAAATGTACACACCAGCCTGAGATGTGGTTTTCTCTTTCGTCTGAGCTATTCTGCCAGAAGCTGAGCTAGGACGGCCATGGCCATGATCTGTCATGGATTGTAGACTACACAATCAGAATACATGTATTTACATCAATCATGTTAAGTATCACACAATGTTCTCAAAATGCACTTGCATGCATGCGCAAGTCAAACTACAGAAATAAGGGGGACAATATTTATTTAAAAAGCTAGATCATTAAAGTATAGAAAAAATATTTCAAATGATTCATGATAAACATTCTTCCAGGAACTGGTAGAGGTATAAAATAGTACGACACATCAAAGGAAACGCGGAAACACTGAACCTATACTGATAATTTTCATTTCAAAAACCTAATAAATTGCTATAGTGCAGGACATATAAAGTACAAGTGTTTAGCATACATCCATAAGATAAACTATTGAATTATCTGTAAGCAAATGACCTCACTCAGTTCACTTATAACTGAAGAAAGTACCAAGGAATACTTTTGGTCTTGGCTCTATAAAGTCACATAACTCACAACCCTGGTGACAACCAAGAAGCAAATGCAAAACACTGGATGAGAAGCATTGGAAATGGCAATGGTATGGTAAATCTATAAGCATACACCAACCTTGCAATTCAGAATTCTTCCCATCGTCTCTATCTGAACCAAGTGTTGGAAAATACCCAGAACTCAAAGAGAACCCATCTTCCTTGGAGCACTTCACTCCCTGAAAATGCACTGAGACCTCAGCCCTTAAAGAGGTTATGCAATTCTATTATTAGTACAAACTGAACTAGGATAAACATGCAGAAAGAGAGAAAAAGAAGACAAAATTATGCAGCAGCCTCATCAGGTTGATATGAGCTAGAAGGAAGGGTGCAAAAGAATGGAGCTGAAACTGAAGCTTAGTTTGAGTTCAAATATACAAAATCTCAATTTGAGACGAAATTAAGCTAGGGAAAGAGCTAGAAATTCACACATGATTTAATGAAATACCTCATCTAAAGATAAGGTGATAGAGTGGAGAAAGTTATTCATTTATTTAATTTTCAACAGGCCCTTCACACACAAGGCCAGATTCATTTTTTTTTATTAAATGACTAACATGCAAACAATTTTTCGTGAATTGGTGACAGACTTCAAAACCAGACCTTTGATTCTTTTAATACGTTATGGAATCATCTCATTTAAAGCTTTGGACGTTAGAAATGGGAGATATATAATCATTTATATATTATATTTAACATGACAATACAATTAAATTATATGCTATAATACTAAAAAAATTCATATGCATAATCAGATATTTTATATAAACAATTCAATTAATTTATTAAAAAATTAAACACTTGCAAGCTTGTAAGTTAGCCACCTCTGGGCTTGCAATAAAGTAAATTCAAATTTCAAGCCAAGCTCAAGATGTAATAAGCTGGTTCAAACCACCTGCAGGCCCATATGGAGTGCATACAAACCACAGAAACATATTCTATCACCAACTACTATGATAAACTGCAAGCAGCTAGGTATTCAATGTGAAAAGTATGTAGTGATGAAAACTGAAGAAGAAAATACGTCTTAAGTAAATATCTCAGCTACAGAATTATTACCGATCTCTCTGCAGTACTACTTGGACCCCAAGCCACCGAACTTTCAGAGACAGGTTCTGCGAACCTCGAGAGATGTGAGCTATTAGGTCTGGTTTCTGCACTTCTAGGACGCAATGATGTCACTGAAGTGTGATTAGATGACAATACCCCAGAAGCAGAAGAAGGTCTAGAATTTGAAGACCATGCACTATCAGTTGGTTCATGTGTTTTATCACTACCAGCGGTTGATGGTCGAGTTCCACTTCCTCCAGATGAAGGGCGACCACTGAGATGATTAGGTGAACAGGTACCACCTTCAGCATTTGGAGACATTGTAGAAGTACCCCATGGATTAGAAACTGAGGAAGAAGAGCGACTTCCCCAGCTAAGAGTGCCCCTACAGAGGAAGAACGGACTGGATCAATTCAATGCATAAAAGTAGAACACAGAATAAATAATACATTAAAAGTCCAACAAATTTGACACTTGTACTACATGATGTAGCCCTCATAACAGGAAAGTTATGCACCTAGCCATCTCCATTGAAAGAAAAAGATTGAAAAATTATTGTGGGAACACAGCAATAAAAAGGTAATCATTACTCACTTGGGAACAATTTCCACACTAGGATCCAGCCCATGATTTTCCAGCCTTCAAACAAATCATACAAAATGTAAGAAAGCAATCCACGAAAATTCAAAAAGCAGACCTTTAATATTTCTGTTGAAGAACAAGCACCTTTGACTGGGTAAGTTCAAAGGTTTTGGAACTGCAACTTTCCCCAAACCAACCATGCTACCCCTTCTTCCAGAAGACCACCTAAAACAACAAAATAACATATGATGATCATATGACAACTGAAGTTTTGCTAATATGTCAATACAAAACCCAGTCACCAAATGTTTTACCAGATCTTATCAATCTAGAAATGAAATCTTTAGGAGCCGTATTCACAAGAAAGATACTATACTAACAATAGGTTAAATATTTGCAGCTGTTCAGAGCATATAAACCAAAAGAGTAAGTGAAATTGCATTGTTTTTATATAACTAATAAGAATCAAAAAGCAGGGCAATCGTCAACAAACAGAAAATCCAAGAAGGTATCGGATAAACTAAAAGAATAAGCAAATAATGCATAACCAGAACTTCAGTCTTAGAAAGATATGCATGTTTAGAGTTCCCAATTATTTCCTGCCAGTTGGTAAACTATATGGTAACCCAGTGGCAGACCCTTGCTTTCTAGCCCGGCAAGGGTAGCCCAATGATTTTATTTTTTTTGGTTACCGTCCCACCTCAAATCATATTTAGTCCACCCCATTGATAATTTGTTTTTTCTTTTTCCATCTCTGTTGATGAAATGAAGATTTGAGTTTTCACAAAATTAGAAATATATCATTTGGAGAAGGAGAGTGCAGACAACATTAGTGAGTTTTGTTCATTAATTGACTTTTTTTAAAATGTCAGCCCCCCAACATTTTGGTCTAGGTCCAACCTGTGGTAACCCTCATTCCAATGTTCAAGGACCAAGTGTATATAGAATCTTTTACCCCTTTCTGCTTTTCTTTTAGTTGTATATACTATATATATCAACATCAAGGAGGACTTTCATGGCCTTTCTCAAAGCATCTTGATCTATAAAAAAAAAAGGTGTTCTCCACTTTCAGTGACAACATAAAAACAACCACCTTATTTCTGCCTTTTATTTTAAAAATTTTCTTGTGGTCTTTGGCATAACTATCAATCCTCCAATGCTGTAGAACAATATGGCCATAACTCATAAGCCATCTTAGTACATGTAAAAAGGTGTTTTGCATTTTCGCCAGCCTCCTCACACAAGAAACACCTATAATATTATCCCTGCTTTTTCAAGATCTTCCCAAGTAATTCCTCATGAGAGTCATGACTAACCTCCAAAGTGAAGAGAGGAACTTCTCTTTGTCCTTGTCTTCCAAATTGCTTCTCAAGGAAAAGAGGGAAGAAGGAGAAGCAGAAGTCATGATGCAGCAATAATTACTAATAAAAGTGTATTCTTGGTTACTTTTATGAGCATATCCAGCCAGTGATATAAGGAAGAACTAGCATTACTTTATGATAAACTTCCTCCTCCAGCCCCCCACCATGAGAACAATAACTACTCTAATAATAACAAAGAAACTCGTATGCTTACATCAAATTCCAAATACACGAGGTAATAGTCAGTGGTGCATATCCTACCAATCTTTTCTGTTTCCAGTTTTGCCTTAATATTCAGCAATATTAGTAGTTTTATGGTTTTTGCTGTAGAGGTGAGGCAGGGCAGTTATAAAATGTTGGGAATTTATCAAATAAATAATAATAATTATTATTAATAAAAACAATAATAATAACAACAGCAGCAGCAGCAGCAAGACCAAAGTCAATGCTCAACGGCATCCATAGGGTCACCAAACCAACCTTTCCACTAAAAACAAAATGCAAACTGATTTTAGACAGAGCAATGACGGCGGATGAACTCTCTCACATACCAGACTGCTAATGTTGAATAGAAAAGAACATGTCCCCGATGGTATCTTTGGAAAAATGATGTTAAAAGATGACTAATCCAACACTTATAACTGTGTTCTCAGAATATAATAACAATTATTTTTGCTGTAACAAAAGCAAGCCGACAAAATTCTCCTAGCGCTTCTCAATTAACCAGTTCGTTCCATGCTTCACATGATCAAAACATGTCGACAAAATTAGAATTGTGTGCGTATAACTTTAGGAAAAGAGAGATTCATCCATCAGTTAGTCATAATCCCGCAATTTGTTAGGAGCATCAGTAAAAAAGAACTAAGAGATGAAGCCCCTGTTTGAGCCCCATTTTTTTCATCAAAATACATTCTTCTACAGTGATTTGAACCATTTGAACCACACATTCTTCAATAAAATAATATTACACGTAAACCCATACTTTTCCTTATCTTTTAACCACACATTCTCCTTCATAACACTACTGCAGAATGCATTTTTAGAAAAAAAATGAGGCTCAAACAACCCCGAAATATTTTCACAGTGAAAGACCATTATGTACCTTCGCTCTCCCGACAACATGCTTGAAGTCATTGTCCGAATGTAGTTCCAATGTCATCCAAACACCATTTTACGCATCCTGAACGATTAAAGAATGAATTTAATTAAAATGCTCAAATTTGACCTGAAACTGCATCATATATTCACGAGTCTTTTAATAACAGCAATCAAAAAAATACAGATACACCATCAAAGCAACAAAGAAACATCACAAAATCAAATAAAATCTAATGTCCGAAAGCTAAGAAAAGGACTAATCAATACCTCATACACAAATACTACACGATAGAGCAAGAGAATTCTAATTAATTTACCCAACAATGCTTTCTATGTATATTTTATCATCTCAAATTAGATATCACCACAGCTAGTTACATCAATTCTCCCTGACAATTTTTTAAAATGCTCAATTGGGTACCAAGGCATTTTGCATAAGTAAGGCAAGGCCTAAGCCTTGAGAACTTTCGAGGCGTAAGTCTGAAGACAAACCCAATAAAATAACTTAAAAGAATATAAATATACGCTCATAATAAATCATAAACCATCTTAAAAATCTATAATAAAACAAGTTCACAAAATGAAAATTCTAACTCTAAACAAACATGAAATAGATCAATAAAGTATAAAGGTAATAAGTTCTCAAATTAGTGATATGTAATAAATGGTAATGTATCGTTAGAACATAGAAATAAAAATAATCCAAAATTCTCCTATATCATCTCTACTAATAGAATCTTTAAGGGAATCATCAACACATTTGATTCTCCTATCATCATGGCACTGTCATTCCTTATTTACATCATCCTCTACTTGCAATGGTTTCTTCCCCTTCCCATTTCCCTTTCGTGTACAAGTAGAAAATAAAAATAAAAAAAGCAATAACATTCCGTTGTAAAATGCCAATAAATACAAGATAAAACATGAACATCTACCTACCTTAGTCGCCTTGAGGCCTCAATAATCAAGGTGTAAGCCTCATAGATCGTACTTGACACAAAGTTTGAGGCTTTTAATGGGGCTCAAGTAGTAAGCCTCAACAAGTTTCAAACAATGCTCCAAGATACCATGCTAGAGAACTTTTGCACCTATTCAAATTAAAGAACTCAGGTGGTGGTTCATAAAAAGCATGAAAAGAGGGAGAAGAGCATCATGCTGAAATTCCATAGATAAAATAGGTACATCTAAAAACCAAAGGGTGATATTCCAACATTGTGAACAGCACAATGTGAGGCAACTCTCCCTTCTTGAACCCAACGTATTACATGCAAATTTGCAATCACTCAAAGATGAGTTGGAACAGCAACTGTGCCAAACCTTGGATTGGGTAGCGGTAGCCAAAGATTTAACCTTGAGTATCCATCCACTTCAAAACAAAGAGAGGCCTCACCAAAAACTATCTACTTTTACGCATCATCGTTTACAAACAACAGTAGATTAAGTCATGTTCTCAATAGATTTAGGGTTGATTGCAAAAATCATTTTTTGTCACTCCATTAGGTACGTTGTTAGACGTACATGAAGATCTAAAAAAATCATTAAAGATCATTAACAACTAAAACAGAAAATGCGTGTTATTTTAGTCTAAGAAATGCAATTGGCCCTTTAAGGCCACTAAGCATCACAGAAGACTAAAGTATCACCGTCGTTACAAACAACTTCGGCATATGTTAAATTTTCCTTATAACTCACTTAGACTAGACCTTTGGCAAGCCTTTCGATGGCAAACAGTATGAATCAAACTGAATAGTAAATCTCAATACATACATGAACACAAGCTTGTATAAAAAGAATAGTCATTTCTTAATTTTTCTACGAAACACTTAAAATTTGATCCTTATTTCTAACTCTACGAAAATAGGTAATAGATAACAGTAAGATGCCTACAGCTCAGTGGACATCACAATTCACAAGTATATAACCTCATTAGTAAATTGTTTTTCCTTTTCAAAGATGCTTTTCATTGTCCAAATAAAGTCTTTTCAGTGACTTCCCAGTATACCTAACTTGTGGCTAGTGGTAACAATGTAACTAATGCCACTTGTCTTTTGTCCTCAACCAAATAGAGTAGAAAATTAGCAATATCAGCAAATATTGTATCACAAGTAACAGCATAGCCACTGCATTTAAGTACCGTGCATCAATACAAGTATTTAGAACAAAATATCTGCTTCAACTTCCCGATGAGAGCAAAATCAAAAAATAATCCAGTTTTCAATCTTATTATATCCACTGCAATGCACCATGCATACACAAACATCAGGTTCAGTATCTCATTCCATCAATCAAGTTCGGAACCTCAAGCCTACTTTGCAAATTAGAAAAAGCAACTAAAAATTACATATTAATCAAAACTCAGAACATGAACAACAAAAATAAACAGAGTTGCAGAATATACACAATCAATTTAAAAACTAAAAGAAATCCTATGTATCTTCAGTAACATCCGAGTGAATTCACTTTCTAGCCAATTGTATATCAAGTGCAATGGTTCCATGGAGCAGTAGTAGTTTTTTTAAACCCTTAGTGAATAACCATTTACCCACAAAAAATAAAAACCCAGTTCAAAATATTCATATAATTTATAACTGCACCAGGTTTCACGCATGTTATCTACGAAAGAAAACCGGAAAAATAAAAAATAAAAGGTATATACACATGTCTGTCTCCATCTTTTTCATTACGATTTAAATACCGGATTTTTTGAAACCCTAACTATTTTGAGTGAAAATTAGGTGAATATTATTAAATAAATGGAATAAAAGTATTTAACATATATGTTTACATGTTGAGATAGAGAGCTAACCAGAGAGGGCGTGGTATCTGTACAACGTCCCGATCAGCGAGTTGTGATCCCAACAAAAGCAGATATGTATATATATATAAGAGAGAGAGAGAGAGAGAGAGAGACAAGAGAGATATGTATGTGTGCGTGTGCGTTTTTGTGCGTTTGTGCGGCAGCGCGTGCGTGTAAATGTACGACAACGGTGGCGAGAAGGGATCGAAAAGATTCTAGAGGGAGGGAGGGACGGAGAGTCTCCTTGTTAACAAGCCACGGTTTAAGAGAACGTTTGGTAAGGTTAAAGAGATGTAAAAGTAGCTTTTTATCTTATGGCACATGATCAATCTTGCAAAGAAAGTTACTTATTTAATTTTAGGAAAAAAATTACATTTAAGAACTTGTTTTATCCTATTTTTTCAAAATATATTTTTTTCTCTTTTTTTTTTTTAATCACATTTTTTCAATAAAATAATATTACACACAACTCGAAAACTTTTTCTTCATTTTTAACCACACATTCTACATTAATTTACTATTCTAAAAAAAATGCATTTTACGAAAAAAAAAAAAAAAAAAAG
>CAIGRF010398445.1:32450-44491 GCA_903798235.1 Fraxinus ornus
TTTTTGAAATTTGTGGTTGAAAAGATGTGGGACCTATGAAAGATGTGGTTGATATTGATTTTTTGATTTTAACTTAAATTAAAATCAGATTTTAATCAGGTCCAAACATGCACTTATATAGTCCCTGTTTGGTACACAATAAAATTTCATTTTCATTTTTCTATTCATTTTCAATCACATATTTTTCAATAAAATAATATTTTTCATCACATCAATAATTTTTCCTTCTTTTTCAATAACACATTCTCCATCAATCTATTATTCCAGAATACATTCTTTCAAAATGACGTGGGTCAAACACACATATAAGGGACTGTTTGGTACTGATTAAAATCCAATTAAAATTGAAAATATAATTTTTTTTTGGTCTTACTCGTCTAATAAAAGTCAACAATAACGATTAGTTTCTCAATTTTAATCTGATTTTAATCTCTACCAAACGTGCTAATAGTAAGGTTATTGAATACAGCAAGACGGTGTTATGGGAAAAAAATAAAGAGTTGAAATTTTAGTTATTATATTTTTTGATTAAATATGATATTGTGTATCAAAAATGCACGAAATGTGTTTATGACCATTTAATAGTTCTGACTTATTAAATTGGTTTGAATGTCTTGTACATTGGTCCATAATTCATTAATTAAGATTTAATTTTGATGGAGAATAAAAGTAGTACGATGATTTTATATAGATATACTATTTTTTGGAACAATTTCTACATGGATCTTGTCGAAATTGCTCGATTTGGATCAAGTGACTAGAGATGAAATTGACATTTGTGAAATACGTCTATCTCCATCCTAGACGGATTGGCTCTGGTCGAGCATTCCTTTATGATCAATGTCTACTTAACCTACTCAAACATTTCGAGCGGGGTTGAGTTGAATAAGTTTAAATATTCAATAATTTTTAATTTATATCAAGAACAAATAAAAAATTTCTTTTGAGTTAAGCAGGCAATTAAGAATAATTTCTAAACGAGACCGTTCGACTCTTTGTGTTTCTTATTCATATTTGACCTTTTCCAAGAGAAATAAAAATCGCAATTCACAATAATTTCGCACATCAATTATTCAGGGGAAAGAAGCATATTCCTGTGGAAAAGAAAAGTCCTGCGTCAATTTACTCTTGGGGTGAAGTTTGGTGTTACATGCAAACGTTTAAGCCAATTTAAGTTATAAGTATATAAAATAAGTGATGAATAAGAGGTTAGTATTTGTAAATTCAGCCGATCATAGATAGGGCTCGAGAGTGGACGTGGAGAGCTAGGTCGACACAACTCACTTTATACAAATTGGCCCATGGACTAGCTCTTCTCGAGCCATGCTGGGCTTGGAGGGGGGAAATTGAACGCGAACGGTTTAGTCCGAATCTATACCTCTAGATATGATTTTATTTCAAAGTTGAGCAAGAGAGAATTTATCCTTTCGAGACAAAGTTGAAAAAGTAAGCACAAATTATTGCAGCAACTTGACTTCTAGGGAAAGTGAAACGGCAATTATAAGATTCCAGCTGCAATGAACATGAATTCGTAAGCTTCGCTATAGTGGTAGGCCACTAGCTAGGGTCGACAACAAATCCTTTAGAACGAGTAGACTCATAGACAGTGACTTGGTTAACAGATCCCAACTAGCGTTTCAAATCCATGTACATCGGCATGGTATGTAAGACTAAAGAAGCTCTAGAAAGAGGCTTGCTTTAGGATGGAGGCCAGCATCTTTGAGAGTCATTCCTATTTGATCAACACCATAAACCTTCCTAGGAAAGTTTGATATCAATCTGTAATTTCCAACTCCAGGCAGGCCTAATGAATCGACATATCGATAAATTTCTTGGATCTTATCTGTCGACGAGAAACTGTGCTCCCTCCTCTCCCCATTCGGAAATCGTATTAATATCTGTACAAGTATCATAGTAAAAAAAGGGTAACATATCCAAAGCTTAGCCAAACGTGTTCTTTATATTTAACCCTTGTTTGAACCCTATTTTTTTCATCAAAATGAATTCTTGAACAGTTATTTGACTCTTATTTCAACCACACATTCTTTAATAAAATAATATTACGCGCAAACCCAAAACTCTTCCTTATTTTTAGCAAAACGCAATTTTTGAAAAAAAAAAAATGGGCCTCAAACGAGCCCTTATCATTTAAAATTACGATCATGTACCTGTGTTACTTCAGCCTTCTTTCCTCCACTTGCATTGCCTTCTTTCACTTTACTGTGTTGTTTCTCCATGATTTTTTGTTTGGGTTTCTCTTGGTTTGATTTACTTGAAGAGTCTACATGTTTTGGAACTTTATTTCCTGAACTTGTACTTCTAAGTCTTTCTTTCTCCTAAACAAAAGTAACGTTCAGTGTTTGTTTATTACAGGACATGACTGAACAATATAAATAATATATGCACCTGATCTATATTCAATGCTGCAAGATAGGCAGCATCCTGTTCTTCCCTCAACCGACGATCCGCGTTTTTCTTTTCTTCCTCCTTACCTCTAGCACTCCCAAAAGCCAATCCTTGCTCTTCTATTGTTCTTTGTAATATTTCCACCAATTCAGCAGGGGAGAGTGGACCTTCCATCTACACAAGTGAAGGCAAAATGAGCAATTTTTGCATTTATTAAATTTCCGACCAACATCGACTACATGAATCATGTATCACTACTCACAAGTAGTCTAAACCGTTTCAGAGATAATTCTCGCACAACTGAACTGTTGGCGGATTTTGAAAAAATAATTATTAGTGACAAAAAATCAACTCACCTGTTGCAGCACAGCTAAACTATCACCAGAAGCTGGAGCCACCACTGCACAAAATGGAAAGCCAGAAACCCTTAAAGTTGTAGCCATTTGTAAACCCTCTCCTCCATTGGAAAGTCCACCCCAAGAAACAAAATTTGCATCAAGAAATTGTACAACCACCTCAGAACACAAAGTCTCCCTACAAAAAGGGGGTGTAAATGGATGTTCTGGTGAATGTATGTACATGAACAAGAATTTATGCTCATCAGCAGCTATTTTTAGTGCTTCCACGAATCGACAGGCATAGAAAAAGGGGTGCAGTGTACCATACTGCTGCTCAAAGTTAGCTAGAAAAGCCCATTCTTCTTGAACCATAGGAGGCCCCTCTGGAGGGAAGTCTAATGGATCTGCTATGGGATAATGCGGATTTTGGGACGGGAAATTTGACGATTGATAGTAGTTTCTTCGTCGCCCTTGTGTGACGAGGTCTATTCCTTGCCCCACTGCTCGAGAAAATCCTCCTAGTATGCTTCGAGGAAGATTTACCATTCGTCGAACAATCCCATTATAGGCTGCCTCTCCCATTGATCTTGCATTTCTTCTCATGGTTGATGACATAGATTTAAGTCTTCTATGTTGTTTTTGGAGTGTGAAAACAATCCTCTAAATGTAATACCAACATAGGAATCCTAGGTAAAAGTGTTACCCCATTTGTCATAATCGACTGTAGAATATTTCTTTCTGCTTTATTAAAGTTCTATTCATATTAAACACAAAATAATGTGTTGGGATGCTGATTTCTGCTTTTTCTTATTCTCTTCTACAGAACTGTAAGTGGATTCCTTTCTTTGAGAATTTGTTTTCCTAAATATCTCAGTAATGCACCGAGAGCATGTTTCCCTACTCGCAAAAAAAAGAATAAAGTTTTCCTGACAAATATGTCACGCATGAAAATTTACTTAAAAAGTAACATTTTAAACTTCTATCAACTTTAATACGCTTCATCTACTCCTAAAAGATATAAGCAATATACTTTCACTTCGACTATCACATTAAAGAGTATTAGGATCTAGATTAGGTGGACATTAGATGGTTTGGTCCTAGTTTTCGTGAAGGTTGGATGCTGAAATATAGAGCCCAAATTGAAGTACAAGCCCACAACCCGGATGGCCCAGCTAATGGAATGCTCCAGAATCTGTCTGTTGGATTTAATAAATCAGACTGCATGGATGATTGACACCTGGATATTATTATGGCCGTTGGATTAAGTTGTTGAGCTATTTCATATAAATAGCATTGCCAGACTTTTGGTCTTTCATTCTTTGGATTCTCGACTCTTCATCAAAACCCTAGTACTCTCTCTTAGATTCAATATGTTCTTGGTGATTAATCTGTGAGAAATTTCTGAGTGATCTTTCATGTAATCAAATAGAGAGTACTGTGATTGATCTCTTAGTGAGATTAGTCTGTATTGTTGAGGGTTTCGTGCTGTGTTTTTGAGTTCAAACATTCTTGTTGTTCTGTAACTCCATCTTTGCCTGATTTGGGCCATATTAGTGGATTGGAGCTATATCATAACGGATGCTCAACGGGGGATTAAGCGTTAGAAACGGTCGATGAACCTCCGGGGCCTTTGGCCAAAAATTTATTGTGTTATCTTTACTTTTCTGCATTTATTTTGTGTATATTGGTTTATAAATGGTTGAATCACAAGTTAAATAAAAATCTGGGACCAACAGGAACCATCCATTAAATTTCGAGTATTTTATAGATGGAATCATTCGGTTCTATGTAATTACTAGAGCTGAGCTATTCCGATTCTGAATTCGATTCAGTTTAGTTCTAACATAGCAATTAAAAAATAGTAAAAAACAAGTATGAAGGTATTGTCTGCACCAAATATTTCAATTATTTTAGAAATGGAACTATTCGAATTCATGTAATTTCGAAACCGAATTACAACTTAAGATTCCAATTAAATTGCTCAACCTAATTTTAAACTCCCATATATGATAGTGTTTAGTCACATGCAGGGGCGGACCCACATGGGGTCATGTGGGTCAGATGACCCCAAAAAAAAAAAAAAATTGATTTTTTTTTAACCTAAACATGTTTGAAATTCATTTTTGACCCCACAAAAAAATTGGTCTCGATCCGCCCCTGGTCACATGAAACTTAACTGCCCATTATAGAAGGCAAATTTGTTATTTTAGCTCGGGGCTTAGTTCTAATATTCAAATGTTGAGGGGGTGAACTGCAAAGTTAAGTAAACTTAATTTGGAAAGTTTCGAGGAACTTTTTCAAGCCATTTTATGAAATGATAAATTGAACATCTGGTCCTCCATTTACTGCACAAGTAGAGAAAAGGTCCCTAAACTTTAAAACGGAGTAAACTGATCCTCATTTGTTTTTATTGTAGTTTCATTAGGGTGTTAAGAGCAGGGGCCGATCCAGCACATGGTCAGTCCCCGCGGTCGCCCGTGCTAGATTTGCCAGGAGCTCTGCCTCGTCGTTTGACCGTCGAGAATTATGAAGTGAAGAAGAAGACTGTTGCCGCCTGTATTTTTTTCCTCCTCCTTATTGTTTGTTTGGACCTTTATCTAAAAAAATAAAAAATAAGGCACAATGTAATCAAGAATGAGCTCAAACACTTTTGCCCATTAAATTTCAAGCCCATTACCATACCAATTTACCATTAACCCATAACAAAATCACCGACATAGGAGGGAGAGGCGATTCGAGCGAAGGCGCAGTCTGGAGTCTGGACGATGGAATTGGTAACTGGTACCAGTGGCAGTGGGCTGGAATTTAGTCCCTGGAGAGTGGAGAGCGGTGGACGGGTACAGTGGACTATGGTCAGTGGAGCCTGAACTTGGAGGAACAATGGAGCTTTGTGACTTTGTCAATCGTCTGCTGCTGGGGCCTGGGGGAAAAAGGTATTTGGTCACTCACATGCTTCTTCTTAATTTCAATATTTCTAGCAGACTAGTAGTTGGCACTTGACAGTTGCTATAAATGCTATGAATAATAAATATGTGATTTTAGGTTTTTTTTTTTTTTTTGTGTGTGAATTGTGATTTATGAATTATGAGAAATGAGAATTTATGTTATATTATTGTCTAAAACTATGAATTGTGAATTGTGATTTGAGAATTTAGGTTGTTAGGAAACTTAGGGATAAGCGAAAAAAATGAATGGAGAAGATGTTTGGCAGTTGCAACGTTTTAGGAAACTTGAGAATGGGGCAATATTGCAACATTTTCAAAATATGAGACCCCGTAGAATGCAGTTGTCTAAGTTTACAGTTACAGAGTAGGGTTATATTTTTTTTTAGTATTTTGGGTTGTAATGAATTATATTTTCATATGTATATACTTTTAAGAATGCAGTTGTCTAAGTTTACTGTTACAGAGTAGGGTTATATTTTTTTTTTAGTATTTTGGGTTGTATTGAATTATATTTTCATATGTATATACTTTTTACGTTTTAGTGCATTTACTTATATATTGAATTTTATTTTCAACTATTACGATCGTTGATCAGTCAACAGTTATCGGTCATCGGTCAACAGTCTCCGCCCTATCTGAGCGAAAATTCTGAATCCGCCCCTGACTAAGAGTGTTCACTTATCCCTTCAATTGCCTTGATAACCGCTATATTGGGTATAATGTGTGGTCTATACAAATAATATGTGTGGTATGTACCTGTATTAGGTGACCCCAATATCTTTACCATATATGAATGATTATAGGAGGAGTTTGTCATTATAATGAAAAACTATAGAATCAATTGGACGTAGCTCACCACGTTGATAGTGAACTATTATAAATGTGTTGTGTTTTGCTATATATATCAATTAAAGTTTGTCATTATAATGAAAAACTACAGAATCAATTAGGCTCGTAGTTTTATTGCTTCTTCTTGAATTATGATGGAAAGGAGAAAATGGAGAAACCCTGAAGCAATGGAAGAAGAAAATTTTGATGATGTCTTTTTTTTTTTTATATATATATAAAATCATGTTTGATATCGATTGAAATCTAAATTTTAATTTTAATTAAACTTAACAATTAATTTTAATAACGTATTTCATGGAATCCATAACTGTTTAATTTTTATCAAAATTTACTAAAAATTTAATTTTAATCTCCACCAAACAGGGACAAAAGCACAATAAATTTGAATTTCAATAACATGCTAATTTTAAAAAAAATTCAACGATCGTACACTAATCGAATTTACAAATTGTTTATGTCATCTCAAAACTTATTTCGAGAATTATATTATGGACATATCTAATAGTTCAAACATATATCGAAAATAGTTCAAAATACGTTAAACGTGAGTTTTAAAGAAAGACGTCTAACTCGCATTATCTAAATGTTAATCTTAATCAAACTCAACAATTAATTTTAATAACATATTTCATGCAATCCATAACTGTTTAATTTTTATCAAAATTTACTAAAATTTTGATTTAAACCTCCACCACACAGGGGCAAAATCACAATAAATTTGAATTTCGATAATATGCTAATTTTAAAAGTTCTCCCAACGATCGTACTCTAATCGAATCTACAAATTGCTTATGTCATCTCAAAACTTATTTCGAGAACTACATTATGGATATATCTAATAGTCCAAACAGATATCGAAAATAGTTAAAAATATGTTAAACGTGAATATTAAAGAAAGACGTCTAGCTCGCATTTTAAAAAAAAAAAACTCAAATTTTCATTAATATTTATTATTTTTTGCTATATAAATTTCTTAATGTAATTTTCATCATTTGATGAAATATGACATCAAATTTTTTTTGAATTTTATATCCGAAAAAGTTAGGGCTGGACAAAAGTCTCGAATTGAACCGAACCGAACCGAACCGAGCGGTTCTTCATAAGTTAAATACTTGAACGAGTATCCGAATTGAAAACCGATGGGTTTGGGTCTGTTCTCACTTCTAGACCAAGAACCGAAAAATCGAATCTAAATAATTTTTTAAAAGTTTTATTGAATTAATTTAATTTTTTAAAACAAATTAGCAAATTAATCCAGCCAAATTAGTTTTTTTGTAACTTTGTTAGTCCAACATATGATTTTGGGTCTTATCCTTGAATTTATTTTTTGTTAGTCCAAGCTGCCCAATATTAGTATCTACTTTTTGGTATGGATCACTAATATTTTAATATTAGTATCTACTTTTTGGTATTTGTATTCATTGAATTAATCTCATTGGACAGCTTGTTATTTATATGTTTTTAAATTGAGTTACGTTAATTTGTAAAAGTTGCGAATGAAAATATCATTAGTTTTATTTACGTAGTGTTGTTGTAAATGTTAAAAAAATTAATTATGGTACGAAACCGAACCGAACATGAACGGTTCCATAATTTTATTTGGACCCGACGGTTCCATTTATTAAATAATCAAAAGTTTTGGGTACTGCCCCATGTCCAGCCCTAGAAAAAGTCATCCCATGTAAATTTTCGAATGTAAAATTATATGGGGTATGATTTTTTCTTGAACATAAATTTTCAATTATAAAATTTCTTTCAACTTCTTTGCAAGTTCGATTGTGCCCTCTAACTTTAAAGTCATCCTGTCTATGTGCATCAAAGTAGCATTTAACCAATGTTTGATTTTGCTAAAAATCATGTTATTATTAAACATTGTTAAGGTTAATGAATTGTGTAATTAAAAAATTAATAAAAGTTGTGAGTTTTATAAAATATGCTATTAACAAACCAAATAGGGCCTTATAGGCAAAATGTCATGGTCGTACTGGGCCAGTCGCCTTTAGTGAGGCCTGGAGCATCCCAGCAGAAAATGGGACTCTTGGCCTGAGTTTGTCTGAACACAAAATGGTCAAAAAGCCTGAATGGTAAGGATATGTTGGGCCATAAGGGGAAAGCCCTGATCAGTCTGGTTCTGGGCTTTCCATGGGTAGGCCGGGCATTATTGCTCCTTTATTTCTTCTGTTTTGATACCAGACATTCAAAATTATCTCATCTTTATTTGTTGGACCACTTTATTCTAAAAAATAAAGAAAATCTTCCATATTTAATAGATTATAGGCAGGATATATTTCAAAACTAAGAAACAATGTTTATTATTTCAAAAATCAGATGTTAATTAAATTTTATTTGTGAAATAATTAATTAAAATTATATTTATTAATTAAATATATTAAAGTCACAATATTATATAATTTATGGTAACAGTTATGTATTAATCATAATTATGGACCTCACAATCACAAATCTCAAATTTTATAGGTCACAACCTATTTTTAAATCACAAATTTATCAAAGTAATAAGTCACATATTATTTATTTGTTACAAATCACAAAATTTATAAATCACAACTTATTTATGGTCACAAAATATCAAATTAACAAAATTTTAGGTCACACATTAACCAATTTATTGATCACAATCTACTAAATAATTTGTGATCACCACCACCTTTCCACTGCTTCCAACACCATCCGTCTCACGGCAGTCGATAGCACTACCACTATGTCCACCATCTCAAACAAACACTCACCATCGTCGCTAACACAATTACCGCCACACCATCGCCTCACCAACATTCGCAAAACACAAATCAACGATGGTCTTAGTGCATCTTACTTTTTTTTTTCTCCAACCAGACGAATCCAGAAGCCGCAGCGACGATTTGAAAGCGATGGTGGTGCAGAGCACATCTTCTCGGCAATGGTGTTGCTTTGCTTATTACATCTTCGTGTGAGTCGCAGTTGGATGCACCACCTCTCCAGGCGGCCGCTACACCACCAGAATAACTGGTTTGGCGCTCTTCGCGTGAGGTGGCGCTGGGCACATCATCTTCCCACGCGACAGCTACATGAGGAGCTCTGCGCAATAAGCAATGCCTCGATGTCGCACTGTGTTGCTACAAGATGTGTTGCGTCACGCGGCACCTCCATTAGGGCCCAATCAGCCGATCGAGATAGAGAGGGGGAGGGTAGGGATAAAGATAGAAAATAGAGAGAGGTAGAAGGGATAGAGAATTAAGGTTTGGTTGTTTAGGAGTTGGAATCGAGTTGTGGATGTGTGTTTAATTTTATTTTTATAAAAAATTTAATTATCTTTTGACTTTAAAAAAAAAAACTTGTAAATCTTAATTTTGAATTGGTAAATTTAAAACTCTGGTGCTGGTAATTTCCACAAAATTAAATTACTGCAATTATCTATTTTTTCCTCCCCCTAAATTGGGTACGTTATGTGAGTTTTTGGCGGGTTTGGCTAAACTTGAAGAGTTTACTTATAGATTACATAAGCAAGCCATAAAATAAGTACATTTTTTCATTGGCTACTTTTTTATGATAATTCAGAGTTAGTTTCAGAGAAGTAACTCGGTCTATGTTAAATGTTAGAAGATTGATATAACATATTTCACCGTATAAAGTAACTTTTTTTTTTTTTAGCCAAACATGCTCTAAGTCAAATGTGTAGAATCGTTTAAAAAGGAGAGTAGGCTCTCGTTTAAAAAGTTACTTCAAAATAGTACATTTTTTTTATTGGTTAAAGCTGAAAATGATTAAGTTAATTTTTTATATGATATTTCGAAGTTACTTTCAGAATAGTAATTCTGTCTTTATTAAATGTTAGAAAATTAATATAACATATTCAAAGGTATAAAATTACCTCAATTTTTTTAAATCTTAGCCAAACATGCTCTAAATCAAATGTGTATAATAACCGTTTAAAAAGGAGAATATGTTCTATTTTAGAAAGGTACCACAAAATTCAGGGCTTATGTAAAGAACCTATTCCAATTTCTGAAGTAAAGCTCTAAAGCTACTGCAATAAAGAATTCAGCTTTTCTCATTTCCTTACCAATTGTTGCCATTTAAATTTGTAAAATTGAACCAATTTTACTAGTCGATCTTAAATCTTTCATTATAGTTGCACATCAATCATAGTCTCGATCAAGGGCAGATAGAGAGGGAGCCCAGACTGCCCAGTCCTGTCTCCCAAGCCCTTTTTTCCCCTTTTGCTTCTTCCCTAGTTTCAATCCATATCCTTTACAAGTCGAACCCACACTTTTGGACCACGACAAGCTCGACCAATGCACATCACATGAGACGATAAGAAATGAAATGAAAAGGATGTGTTTTACACTTATAAGTTGCCTCATCAATTTTAAGTTGGAATCCATTCAACCCTTCAATTTGAGTGGGATAACGTCCTTGTAATCCAAGTTGGGAATCTTTTTTTTACATACTTTCTTGTCTCTTTGCTAATATTATAGCATCAAAAAGTTATCCATCCATTTCTTAGTCATGTGGGCTTCCATTTACTCTTAAAAAAGGACTAAGTGTGTATAATTGCACGTGCGCCCCTCACGTGAGACCAAACAATTATTTTGTTGCACGACAATATTGTACCACCTGCACTATGCAACGACATTCCCTTGTGTCTAGCCACACAAAAAATGCATGCACGGCCCGAGTCTTTAGGGCCAATCATTTGTAAAAAGTTGGCCCAGAAATTTTGATATTAACTAAGTAGTTTTTGTCGACAAGAAAAACTCAAATGAGTGAATAAGTAATCCTAAATTCAGAATACTGTTATTTATCTTCATCAGAGGTCATAATACACGGAACCCCACTTTTGGAAGGACAGAAATGAAGAACTCGATGGACCCTTTGTTTCAAGACAACGCCATTGTTCATGCCTAGATTCGGTCTTGCTAACAGACGAGCCCAAACGGGACAATTATAAAGTGACCACGTTATCCTACACGATCATTTTTTTTAGAGGTTCCGAGAAAGCTATAATAAATAGACGAGTAAGAACTGACAAAATGGTAAAAGGGGTATATCATCTTTTTAAAAAAGGTACTAGTTTGTATGCATCTTTATTGTGTGGTGGGGGTCCTCCCCGATTAACATGCAATGCAAGAAGCACATTCTCATCTTGTATGATTATGAAACAAAGAAAGGAGACGCTGAATTGTTCACGCGTTCAATCAATCATTCTGTCATTTCCGCCCACTCTCACACCTCCAAAGGTAGAATCGAAACTGCATATTAAGGTGTACTAAAATTTCTAATACCTCGACATAGAGTTATAAGGTTATTACGTGTGAACCCATATAATGAAGTTAAACATTGGGATGAACTTGAGACTTGGCTAGAGTCCAAATTTCTTTTACCATGGTCTGTCCCTGCCTGCCCCAACGCCAAAATCCAACCACGTGTAAACTTCTCTCTCTACCCCATAGAGAGAGAGAGAGAGAGAGAGAGAGAGAGAGAGAGAGAGAGAAATTAAAGA
>CAIGRF010398453.1:11243-21478 GCA_903798235.1 Fraxinus ornus
ACTATTCTCTTCCCAACATAAAAATTCTTCCTAAATTACTCCAAAAAACAAAATATTAAGTACTTCCATATTCTTGTCTCTATCAAGCAAAACCTACCGACAGAACACATAAAAGGCATATCTGGTTTATTTGATTTCAATATTTATCATTGAACATGTACAGTCTAATTAACAGTAGAAGTTGATACAGCTGATGAAAACTATTGATCATGACTACTGGCAGGTGACTCAAAACCATCTTGACATCTTACAAATTAAAATTGAAAAAATGAGGAAGATATGGAATCAAATTGGAACCATCAATTTTGATATTCTCCGTTCCGAGGTTCTTGACTCCTATGGAATGGCAATGCACTTCTATTTGGATTATTTTTGAAAAAATGAATAAAAATATGCTCACCATAAGTCCAGTATTCAATTGGTTTAACTCCAAAATCTAGAGCAATAAGAGCATCGCAGTCAATTCAAAACAGAGAGAGCATTCAACTCCAAAACATATTTGGCCAAGTGCAAGAAGCATAAATCCATGAACGATAAATGTAAATCATCATTCTTTTTGCAATATACTGATGTAAACCCCCTTCACCCCAAAATAAAATTCGGTAGGTTTGTATGTTATTGAATCAGAAATCAAAAAAGAGAAAATAGTCAAAATACATGTAAATTTTCGACTTACATCATCTTCTTTCATCTAATACAACTTGAAATTCAAACTTTGGATTCTTGGGAGGCTTCAATTTCTACCCGCTGGCTGCTACGGCTTCGACCTCTACTGGAATGGGAATGAGTTTTGCCTTGTGGGTTTTAGGAATTAGGGCCTTTTATTCACACAATTGGACCGACCGGGTTGCACGAATTTCGGGCCACCGGTTTAGTGGAAACTTGCCGGGTCAGCTGTGTTGTTAGCGGGCTGACTGCATACTTAAAAACTATGCTGGCTCGGACCGGATCAAGGTCCGGTTCGGCGGTTCCCGATCCGGACCGGCTAGTCCGGTCCGATTTTTAAAACTATGGTGATAGAAGTTTTTGAAATGTGTGGTTGAAAAATTGTTAGACCCATGAAAGATGTGGTTAATATTGATTGTTTGATTTTGGATTAAAATCAAGTTTTAATCCGGACCAAACATTGGCCTAATATAAATAGATTTCCTTTATTGGTACAAACCTTTAGGCTCATGCTGAACTGTCATGACCATTCATTCAATAAGGGGGTTAAAATTAGTTTTTTAGTAGATTTTTATTAAATCTATGAAATATGTTATTAAAAAATTATGAGTCATATAAAATATGTATTGCATTTAATTGTTGACTTTAATTTAGATTAAAATCTAAATTTTAATCTCTATTAAATACGGGTTAAATCTTTTCTAACCTCAACCGCGCACTTCCCCGATGACAATATGTGGAGCTCCGATGGCTTTTGGATAAATCAAAAATAAATCTTGCAACATTTATACTTTGGTTTATATTTTGCCACGGGCAATACCCAATTGGACGATTTAAATTTTAAATGGTTTTTTTATCCAATGCATTGTTTACAACAATGCAAGTGTCAACCAAAGTGTGTAAATTCAGTGTAGAAATGACAAAGTGCATCTAAAAATTGAAATTGAAATAATATCAATCTCAAACTTGAAAAACTAAAGATTTAGTGCATGTTCAACTAAGAACAATCGAACACTAAATGATCACTACTTAATTTTCTACTTCTTTAATAATGTCAAGTGACTTTATTTTCTCCGGAAAACATGCTTACGATATTGAAAACCAAGTGAAAAAAATGGCTAGCCCTCTGAAGTTTTAAAAGTAGAGATTACAATAGTAATCCAACTTATGCAGCTTTAGGTGCCATTGAAATAAACAGAGGAGAGACATTCTTACTTTAGAATGTCAGATAGATACAAAGAAGCCAGACAACAGGATCCCTTACATATCAACTGTTTGCAAATCTAACAAACAATGCATGCCATCACTTATATATCTTGTCCAATAAGGCCATCTCCTATGCACCAAAACACCATTTTGCACCAAAATTTGGTGTAAAAGCCACTCCAATGTAGCACCAAAGTATGCACATTTTGCCCCACTTTTTATTTGTCAAAAAAATGATTGAAGGATATTTATGTCATTAGTGTTTTATAATAGAATCCAATATTCATTTATCCTATAGGATCATTCATCTTGATATTTCGTCTTAGCTCAAGGTGGACAAATAAAGGAGAGTTCAAATATTGTGCTTTTTCGACCTTCTAAGTTCTCCTCTAGATGAGCGAAAAAAATTTTGCTTAATTTAACGTCAATAATTCAATTAGTCACATTTCCATTGAATTGAGTTTTCATTTATCTGGTGAGGATTAAAATTAGTTTTTTAGTAGATTGTGATAATCATAGAAGTTTTTGAAATGTGTGGTTGAAAAATTGTGAGACCCATGAAAGATGTGGTTAATATTGATTGTTTGATTTTGGATTAAAATCAAGTTTTAATCCGGACCAAACATTAGCATAATATAAATAGATTTCCTTTATTGGTACAAAGCTTTAGGCTCATGCTGTTACTGTCATGACCAATCATTCAATAAGGGGGTTAAAATCAGTTTTTTAGTAGATTTTTATTAAAATCGATGAAAAAAAATTATGAGTCATATAAAATATGTATTGCATTTAATTGTTGACTTTAATTTAGATTAAAATCTAAATTTTAATCTCTATCAAATACGGGTTAAATCTTTTCTAACCTCAACCGCGCACTTCCCAGATGACAATATGTGGAGCTCCGATGGCTTTTGGATAAATAAAAAATAAATCTTGCAACATTTATACTTTGGTTTATATTTTGCCACGGGCAATACGCAATTGGACGATTTAAATTTTAAATGGTTTTTTAATCCAATGCATTGTTTACAACAATGCAAGTGTCAACCAAAGTGTGTAAATTCAGTGTAGAAATGACAAAGTGCATCTAAAAATTGAAATTGAAATAACATCAATCTCAAACTTGAAAAACTAAAGATTTAGTGCATGTTCAACTAAGAACAATCGAACACTAAATGATCACTACTTAATTTTCTACTTCTTTAATGATGTCAAGTGACTTTATTTTCTTCGGAAAACATGCTTACGGTATTGAAAACCAAGTGAAAAAAATGGCTAGTCCTCTGAAGTTTTGAAAGTAGAGATTACAATAGTAATCCAACTTATGCAGCCCTAGGTGCCATTGAAATAAACAGAGGAGAGACATTCTTACTTTAGAATGTCAGATAGATACAAAGAAGCCAGACAACATGATCCCTTACATATCAACTGTTTACAAATCTAACAAACAATGCATGCCATCACTTATATATCTTGTCCAATAAGATTGCCACAATCATAGATTTTTTTGACAATGAAGTATAAATCTTGGTTTGAGCTTTGACATCATCGTCTCTAGCTTCCAGCTTCGTGATGTTGCAATTTATCATTAGGGGTGTGTTTGACAGTGCTTCTAAGCTGTTGGTTGATAGTTATAAGTTTGAGTTGTTTGCCAACCCACGAACCCAGGGGCATCCTGCTGTTTCTTCTTCCCGTCCCGTTCCGACCGTCCAGTAACTTGCAGTTACCCGACAAAATTCATGCTTGCACAAAAATATCACAGAATCCAACATGTGAAGAAGTGTTGAAAAAATCAAAAGTCACCATAGTGGCACGTAGAAGAATGTAAAAGTTAAAGGTAAGACAAGAATTGGATAATAAAATAATGATAGATGCTACTCTGGCATAAAGAGCACCTACCCCTACAAATGCATCTGAACAATTTCCTTACGCTCCACTAATTGTTGTAGCACAAACGAATCAGCGACATTTTGATCTTAAGCTCTGCGGTACTGTATCTACATTTGTTATGGGCGTCTGGGTTTTACATGTGAAACCCTAGCTACCACTTAGGCGTTAGGGTTTTTGCTAGACTCTGGGAGAAGTCCGAAATTGGTTAGATTGGACCTGATTTGAATGGAAAATTGGTGCAGATCTCTGGCGGCTGTTGCCCGAGAAGACGTGAAGTCAACCAATTTTTCCAGCCACGATCAGGGATGTCTGACAAGTCTGGAACTGCCAACACTAAAAAGGCTATTACTGTTTTGAATGATGTTAAAAAGGAAAATATTGAGGAGAAGTATTTAGTTGATAAGGAGCTGGGAAGAGGAGAATTTGGGGTTACGTATTTGTGCATTGAACAGGAGACTAGGGAGCTATTGGCTTGCAAGTCGATATCGAAAGCGGACAGGTGTGGATGTGAGGAGGGAGGTGGCGATTATGAAGCACATGCCTGACAATTCGGGCATCGTGAGCTTGAAGGAGGCGTGCGAGGATGAAAATGCAGTGTATTTGGTGATGAGTTGTGCGAGGGTGGGGAGCTCTTCGACAGGATCGTGGCACGTGGGCACTAAACGGAGCGGGCGGCAAGCTGCAGTCACTAGGACCATCGTTGAGGTTGTGCAACAATGCCACAAGCATGTTTTTGGCTTGTCAATCTTCTTTAAGCCCGGTAAATGAATAGTTTTAATTACTTCTCGATAATGTTCATGAAGCAAAGAGGTTGATTAGAAGAATTTATTCGATGTTGTTGCACTCATTAACTGTTCTTTCAAGTTTCAGGTTAGAGTGTTATTACTTCTCTGCAGATATAAGTATTATGTAGTATAATTGCTAGTTTCATCTAAGTTCTTATCACCTCTGCAAGTAGATCACCTAGAAAATAATTTTTTTCTCGAATAGCTTTGTTGGGGACAAGCCTGAAGTGGACCAGTTAGGAGAAATTATGTTGATTTCCCTAAGCCCCTTACAGCGTTCTCAACAGAATCAAGGATCGTTTTTTGTACGTTTTTTTTTTTTGTGGGGTGGGTGGGATTTTTGTATGGACCCATTATGAAGTCCCAGAAAGGGTGAACAATGTAACCTTGACTTCTACGAATATATTATAGAATACATCAACTGCAGATAAACTGTTGATCTTTCCTGATAATAGCTTATATGGTCAACACGTTGATTATATATAATATGCAACATGAGAGGAACCAAGAATTTTAATTTTAAAAATTACAAAAGACCTTTTTCTCCTGATGATGAAATGTGTTGATGGATCATGAAGATGATTGGAAATGATAAAGCGAGAGCAAAGTAGGAACCAAAATAAAGAGGTTTTTCTTTTTCTTTGAAATGTGCTGATGGATCAAGAAGATGATTGGAAATAATAGGGCAAGAGCAAAAGTATGTGGTTTTGGTCCAGAATCGGAGGGACGTGGAAGAAGTTGGGAAGACTACTTTACCAATGAGCGAGTGTCATACTTAGGCGAAAACAATTATCCTTTTCAGGAAACGACTTATTATATCAGAAGTGGGGAGGAAGGATGAAATGATTTTGTTTCTGGTGCTTTGCAGTCCATCTAAAACTTCATCGAAGGCGATTGAGAGATATGGCAAGGATTTGGGTAGTTTAGGATTTATGATTAAATAGAGAAATTTGGAGATTGTTTAGCCATCAGTTGAGTGTGTGTTTTAATGAAGAGTGAGTGAAATGCTTGGTTACGAGTTCATTGACTCACAGCGACGGAGCTAGAAAAAGAAAAAGATGTTAGGATGGGCTGATATTTAAAAAATTCGCCCCACAATAGATCGAGATTAGTAGGCTAAACTCATGACATTCACAACAAAGAATGCACGACACTCAATGAAATAAAAGAGGTCTAGATATCTGCTAAGATGTCCTACTAGATCTTTTTATCTCTTCTTATTAAATAGAAAATCGACTCTTACTTTAAAAAAATATAAATTGATCGAATCATGATCGAAATAAGCAAATTATCATATCTACTAAAACTAAGAAATTATTTAATGAATATTGTTCTAAATAACTTTGATGATTAGTCTTTCCAGACAACTAAAAGCTTTTATCGAAACATGCAATCAATAGTATATCACTATATATTATTGCTTAAACTACTATTTCGCGTGGACATCAATTTTCTATATCACTACATTTCATAGTGAGTGAAGAATCACATCCAAAATGAGAAAATCAACTAAAAATTCTGGTTCAAAGATATTAGATTTAATTCATGCCCATGTTTGGCTCAGTTCTAAGAATATACTTATATATAGATTAATTTATAAATAAATAAGTTTTAACAAATATTCTTTTTATTGACAAGATCAAATCTAGATCAAGTTCTTTATTTTGATCATAACATTTATTTCATGATCAAAACAAGTAATTTTTTTCTTATGAATAAGTAATACATGAAAACATACGTAGAAATAAAAAAATAAAAAACTAATTACTTTTAAGCTTAGTAAAACATGTAGTGTCTCTAACTATTAAAATTAGTAATTTATTTTTAGATTTGATCAATACAAATTATCTAATATAGAATTTACTTAATTAGTAAAAGTAAATTTAGTCAAACACGCATTAAATAAAATACCTAATTTGACAATGAAATATTCACCATGAATGTCATGAAACAGCATTTAATAATTGTAGTCTCTTTAACAAAATTTGGATAATTGAGAAATAGTAATGTCCTACCAACTATGAAGGAAACTGTGATGTTATAGTAGGATTATGTTGGATTGCCTTATGTCCTGAGAAGAGCCGATTACTATTATTAGACTGCATGATCAGTAAAACAGGAAACAAATAGGATTAAATAAGGTACTAAAGCAACGATAGTAGCCAAGCATTAGTTTGTACATGTATATTAAAGCAGCCATGAGGAGATCCAGTTGGGATAGTAATAAAAAAATCTCTACTGCTATAAGTTGCATCAAGGTTTGACCTTGGGTTCTTATCTTTCCGCTTAAGTCTATATCCATTTCCCCAAGGGATGGGTGGGATTTTTGTCTGTACCCATTATAAGTACCAGAAAGGGTGAACATAGTGTACCCTTGACTCCCATGATTATATCAAATATCAATACATCTACTGCAGTTAAACTGTTTTATCTTTCCTGAAAATAGCTTATATACTCAACACAATGCTTATAAACTTCAACATGAGAAAGACCAAGATATTTAATTAAAAAAAAATTAAAAAGAGGTTTTTCTCTTTCTTTGAAATGTGGTGATGGATCATGAAGATTATTGGAAATGATAAGCGAGAGCCAAGGTAGGAATCAAGATAATTGATAAAATAAAATTAAAATCTGGTTTTTTCTCTTTCTTTGAAATGTGGTGTTGGATCATGAAGATGATTGGAAATAATAAAGCAAGAGCAAAAGTATATGGTTTTGGTCCAGAATCAGACGGACATTGAAGAAGTTGGCGGGACTACATTACCAATGAGCGAGTGTCATACTTAGGCGAAGACAATTAGCCTTTTCGGGAAAGTTGGACTTATTGGAATTGAGGAAGGATGAATTTGTTTCTGGTGCTTTGCAGTCCATCTAAAACTCCACCGAAGGTGATTGAGAGAAATGGCAAGGATTTGGGTAGTTTTAGGATATAAACAGAGAAATTTGGAGATTTTTCAGCTGTCAGTTGAGAGTGTGTTTTAAAGAGGAGGAAGTGAAATGCTTGGTTATGTGAAATAATCTAAAAATTGGGAAGTGTGGCTAGGTGCAATGCCAAAACTTTAAACTTTTACGAGTCTAAGTGGGCCTAGGTGAAGCCTAGGCATTAAAAAAGTGTAATGCATGGCTAGCGGCAAGACCAAACTTTGCTATGGCACACTTTCTAAAATACTGGTTATGAGTTCATTGTTGATTGAATGATGGAATACAATTACATTGGATTAAAGTTAGGTCGTGAACTCAAGAGATTGCAATGTCCTATCAACTATGAAGGAAATTTGACGCTAGAGTAGGATTAAGTCGGATTGAGTTATATCAGGAGAAGCGTCTATTAGTATTATTAGACTGTATGCTCAATAAGACAGGGAACAAATAGGATTAGTTAAGGTACTTAAGCAACGATAGTAGCCAAACATTAGTTTGTATATGTATAATAAAGCAACCACATGAGGAGATTCAGTGAGGATAGTATTAAAAATTTCTTTATCACTATAGGTTGCATCAAGGTTTCACCTCGTATTCTTATCATTTTGCTTCAATCTATACCAACAGCCTGATAGTTTATCTGATTACAGCTGTGTCCTATGATAATTGGTTGATGTAGATGACATGACTACCACGGTTGCCTTGGTTTCTGTTATTTTAACTACTCGTTTTTTACTTGATTTAGTTTAATTTAAAGGGAAGGTTGTCTTGTGACAATGAAATGATATGAAGTTTCTTTGAAATCATTATCCTGAACAAAAATATAGATGAAAAATGTTTTGATGGTTCGATAAACATCCCACCACTGTTCTAAGGTATTATGTAATCTTTAAGTGTGGCAGAAATTGAAGCATAGGAGTTATAATTTTCCTAAAAATATATTGCTTGGAAAAATTTAATGTGAGTTAGTTTTGTACTTGTTAGCAGTCAACAACTTACTTTCCTAAAAGAACCAATAGACCATGATTGGACTATCGTTGGACGCAACTGTGAGACCTAAATCAAATTTATGCTTAAATTTTCCTTGAGAGATTCTGATCCCCAGAAAAGAAAAATGGAATTAGAAGAACTCCTGCGGTATAGGATTCTGCTCTTTTTTATTTTTGATCCTTTAGAACTTCTGTAAGAATTACAAGTGTGAATTGTGAAGAAAGACAAAAAGATATCAATTGTTGCTTGATACTGTTCTAGAATGGCTTAGAAATAAGATGCGATCCTCCACAAAAATATTTTGGGTAACATTGTATCAGAGTTTGATTTGACTTGGCTCTTTGTTGTCTTCAAGCCATACGCATTTGTCTCTGGTCTGTCTCAGTTCTGTAAAATTTGTTCGTTGAGCTCAGATGTTGGCCCTGGTCATGTGAGGAAAAATGTGACAAATGAAATAAATTTTGCCCCCACGTTGGTTATTTGGTTACAAGTAAGATTGACTATGTCAATGGCATATAGGTTGGAACTTAGCTTCATTATGGGTTTTAACACTATGATTAATAAATTGGAAGCTCATTAATATTGAAATTTTAGGCAAAATATATGGAAAAAGTTCATTCTTAGTACTCTATAGTTATTCAATTTGTTTAGCAATTATATATATGATTGAAAAATGTGAGATGGTATATGCTTATACATCAAATCAAGTACCTTGTAATTTCATTTTTAGATCTAAACATGTATATTGTATTTGTTTGATGATCTTAATGCATAAGTTGGCTCCAGAAGTGCTCAAGCGAAACTATGGACCAGAATGGATATGTGGAGTGCTGGATTTATTCTCTATATCTTGTTGTGTGGAGCTCCTCCAATTTAGGCTGGTATATTGAATTTCCTCAAAATACTCTCTCTGTGGCGAGCTTCTTGTTCTCATGCAGGCATACTCTTGCTTTACAGTTTCCATCTGCCTTCCAGTTCTTTAGAGTTTGTAGTGTTAGGACTGTATGCTTTTCACCTTTAATGCTTTATGTTCATTAGAAATTACCTTTTTTGGTATTCCACTTCAGTTCAGACCTGCTTGTATGAATGATGATACATTTTTCCATTTTCTTAATCATGTTTGCAACCATGACTAATCACCTGTCTAAATGAAGTTTTTTCACAGAATCTGAACAAGGTGTTGCTCTGGCCATTATACGTGAGAAAATAAACTTTGAAAGGGAACCATGGACAAGCATTTCATAAAGTACCAAGAGTCTTTGTACGACAGATATCGGACCCAGATCCTAAGCTTCGACTCACTGCCAAACAAGTTGTGGATTGTTCACATTTGCTAAGTTATTTGATAAATATGAAAAATCCTTTTTGATTATGCTTTTAATTTGTTCTGTTGATACAACCTCCATTCTCTAATCTTTGATTTCATGCTTTTTGCATTTACTTAGTTCTTGGGGAGCATTAGTGCTCATTTTTTGCTTGGTTACCTTCTTTATTGAATCTTGAAATGCTTTCTATTTTTTAAGTTATCATTTTACTATTTGTAAATACAATTCTTTTTGTTGAAATCCCGAGATAATTGGGACCAAGATTATGAATGATTAGAATTGAATTATATTTCCATATGAGAAATATTGTAATCTCTTAGATTGTAGAATTATTCTTTAATTATTTCTTTCCTTTTCTTTTTTTCCTTCCTTGTACTATAAGTAGGTGAGTTGGATTGTAAATTAATAAGAAAGAATATATACAATTTTCTCTTCATGGTATCAGAGCCGT
>CAIGRF010398461.1:2032-13456 GCA_903798235.1 Fraxinus ornus
CCCCCGCCCCGCCCCGCCAAACCATCGGAACGGTTTTTTTTCGCCACATTTGGGGTGGGTTGGAACGTATTTTTTCGCCATCACTAGTTAGAAAATCAAAAGAACAATTTACTAGTAATTGAAGATAAATTCAAGATTAATCATGGAGGAATGCTCCTTTGGGGCTAGGAGTATAAGGGGTGCTCGAACCCTGGTCAACTCGGGCATAACCCGCGGTTTACCTCCGCCAGTTACTGAGGGGCCGGTGGTCCAGGAAATTAGTTTGACTAAGTTGGGATACATGGGTACAAAAAAAAAAAAAAAAATTCAAGATAGACAAGCATTTAGTAATCAGGACTATAAGTAGTACTACTTATCAAAACTTATCAAACTGTAGTAACACCTACTTATCAGATTTTAATACAGGAATACAACTAATCAAGATTATAACTGCTTATACTTATCGCCATCATTAGTCCTTATACGCTCTCACCATTTCACTTTCGAACCCATATCCTCTCACAAAGAAACTCCAGTAACTCTCTGTCTCTCTCTCTCTCTCTGCGCAAAAACGCTCCACTCTGTTCTCTCTCATTGATTCAAGGTACAAATTGCTTCTCTCTCTCTCTTTCTCTATATATATATATGTGTGTGTGTGTGTGTGTGTGTGTGTGTGTAGACAAAAACATGTATATATGTATGCTCGCGTACACAAAAAGATGTGCAAGTGACATACATCGGAAGCTTACATGCATGCATGTTTATATATGTATATGTAGAATTGGAATTCGGGGATTTTGGATTGAATTTATGTTCTATTTTAATTTTCTGATTTAGATGAATTTGAGTGGAATGTTAAATCTTCATTTCTTTATTTGTTTTTGGCAGGTATGGAGAATGAGGGGGTACCCAGCATGTCATTATGCGACAAAGAGATGGTGTTTTTGATACTTCAATTTCTCGATGAAAAGAAATTTAACGGTGCTGTTCACAAGTAAAAATTGAATTTCAGTGTTGAATCTTATTTCATTTTTGGGAATTTTTAGTTCTTCTGGTTTTTGAGGAAATGGGAAAGATCGATTAAAAAAGAAAAGAAAAAAAAGGGACTTGCCTTGAAGAAATTAAAAAGACCGGGATTCAATTTTCAAAATTAAATTTTCTGGGAAAACACAGGGCTTTTACAATATATCACTGCGGTTTTTCATACAATTAGTAGATTAATGGTTTAATTATTTGTGGAGATTTAAGATTGGAACAAGAATCAGGAGTGTACTTCAATATGCATTATTTTGAGGACGGACGACAGAGTAAGAAATGGGGATTGGGACGAGGTGGAAAATTACATATTTGGGTTCACAAAGTATGATGATAACAAATATTCTAAGGCAATCATCTTTCAGATCCGAAAACAAAAGTACCTGGAGGCCCTAGACAGGTGAATTTGTTTCTTGCTATCATTTATCAGCTTTGAGTTGATTTTTGTATTCTCATAATTCATCTGAATTTCAATGCGTTATTGTAGGAAAGATCGGGATAAAGTACTTGTTCTAATGAAGGACATTTTAATGAAGGACTTCAAAGTACTTTTAGATTCTAATGAAGACATCTATAAATAATTAACACAGCTTTTGTTTCTTGAAAACTTCAGGTTAATGAGAGTACTTGTTCTTGTCTTGGTTGTCACTATTATCTTTTCCATTTATGGGTTTTTTGCATATTTTATTTTCAAGAATGTCGATTTGATTGAAATGACATGCAGAGAGAATGAACTATCATCTGGATATGGCGACACTGAATCTTCCAGGGGTGTAGTGTTTGCTGAAATTAAGAGGCTTATAGGAAAAAACCCCGTGTTCCATGATAAGCTGAACTTTCCCAGCTTCAAGGACAGAAGATTAAATACTCTACTTGGTCAGGGGTTTGTTTCTCCACTATATGTAACATCAGCATTTACCTTTAGGTTAAGATTAACATTGGCGTTTTCCTCTGTGTTGGCTTGCAGTTTGAAGTGGCAGCATCAGCTCTGCAAGAATCCGAACCATAAGCCTGGCATATTGACTCTGTTTGTGGACCATTTGTGTGTAACTGATAACCTTGTGTGTGCTGTTCCACCTTCACATTCAAATGGTCCAAGGGCTCCGTCTTCTGTAATTAATCCACTTTTGAACACTGCTCCAGCTTCACAGTCAAATGGTGCAGGGGCTCCATCTCCTGTAATTAGGCCGCTTCTGCTTTTGCGTGCTATTCCTAACCCTACGGGAGTCCCACTTTTGAGGGCTCGTGCTGTAAGCTATAATATACAAGAAAAAACCTATTCAATTGGGGTTGTTACAACTATGAAGAGATGTGAGATTGACTTTTGTCTTTTTTCGTGAAGGCATATCAACCAGATCCAGGTTCTCCTTCCCTTGATGAATGGATGACTAATCTGTCCTCAGATCCTCATCCTTCAGCTTCTGCTGGTTCAATTGGTTTCAATATCCAGGATTGTTCTGGTATTAATAGATTGTAGACTTTTTCCATTTGCTAATAAGTTGGAACATGTCTTTGATTGACATGTTAGTCAGATTACAGCAGGTTTTGTAGATAAAAACATGAAAATAATTATTTCTACCCCTCCTCCATCTCTTTGTAACTAGCTCTTAATTTACACCTTTTTATCCATGCTAATGCTAACTTAATGATTTATGTGTTATGATTTTTTTATGTAGTTAACACATATTTCTGGTTTCTATTTGTTACTCTGACTCGTGTGAGGCCTCTCAGTTCTATTCTATCAATTTATTAGGTTTCAAGGTTGATGTATGCCAATTCAGGAAATATCATAATGTGTCTATATGCCAATGCTGTACACAAACTCTGGAAATGGCCAAAAAATTATTGTAATCCAACAGGGGAGGTATTGGTTTATTACACACGAAAGCTTCCCAAATTTCATTATTTCTATTAACACCGTTAGCTTCTTCTTAATGCAATTTGATTCTTTTAGGCAAGAACAAATACTGTGCCACAACTATGGCAGCCTCATAGTGGGACCGATTATATTAGTCTCATAAATCCTGAAGATGCGGTTCCATGCTTTGCCCTGTCCAAGAATGATGCTTATGTAATATTGACGTCTGGAGGGGGAATTTCTCTATTTAATACAATAACCTTCCAAGTAAGTGGTTTTTTCTGCTCATCTCTTGCATTTATCAGTACATGTTAAATCACAAAGAGTCTTTTCTTCTCATAATGTGTTAAAACACATTGGAAGAGTTTGATTTGGGAATCTCTGGACCAAACAATTTATTCTCCTTCTTAGACACGAGTTGCACTCAGTTTGTTTCTCAACTTTCTTCTTGTGACATTTTAAATCAATTTATTCTCTCTGGAAGACACAAGTTACACTCAATTTATTTACCCTCTGCAAGATTTTTGTTCTATCCACATAAAATGGCAACATTCACGCCCCCTCCACCTGCAGCAACATTTCTGGCATTTCACCCCCAAGACAATAACATCACAGCAATTGGCATGGATGACTCCTCTATCCTAATATATTATGTCCGTCTTGATAAGGTAGTGCCTAGTGTTGAATTTATGGCTTAAATTTGTGTGCCAAACTCATCTAACGAGTAGAGCTATTTTTATAATTTTGCATTTCCTTTGCTCAGGTCAGAGCCACGCTCAACGCTCATCAGAAAAGGATAACTGGTCTTGCTTTCTCTTATATTTATAATGTGCTTGTGTCTGCAGGAGCTGATTCTCAGGTAAGCATCTTTCGTCACAGATGCTTCTGCAATTGGCAAAACTGAAGTACCTATTAGGGTCTACATCAATTCCTTTCTCTGAGCCATCTCACAATAACCATACTGGGAGAATCCTTTTTGGGAACAATAAAGTGGACCTAACATGATGATATCTAAGTTTAAATTTCTAGAGAAATTACTAGTATGTTTTAGTAAGTTGGTATTTCTTTAACCTCTTTCCTTGTATATTTCAAAATTTATATATATTAGCCAATTACTTCAGCATATAGCCGTGTCTTTCCTTTCTCTGAGTTTATGAAGTTGGCTAAGCATTGCATTGTAAGATTCAGCCACTGACCCCTTTTTGTTTACCCAGTTGTGTGTTTGGAGCATTGATACATGGGAGAAGCAAACTAGTGAATACTTGCAAAGCCCAGCTGGTTGCTCGGCTGCTTTTCTTGCAGATACCCATGTACAATTTCACCGGGATCAAACACATTTACTAGCATTCCAAGAGAGACAGATAGCAATTTATGAAGTACATAATTTGACATGCCTTATGCAGGTAAAGCATATGAACTCACAAATGAATATATTTTTCATAAATTATTGCTACGAATTGGTACTTCTCTGTTCTAATAAAGTTTTTTGACTTTGAATATTGTTCCTTTCTTGGATACTGATGCAATTACTTTCTTCTTTTCCTAATCTAAATAGACTGCACCCCTACCAGCAAGTGGCCAAATCACATGTGCTACATATTCTTGCTATGGCCAATCCATATACATCAGCTTTGAAAATGGAAGTATATGTGTTTTTACTGCTTCATCATTGTGTTTGAGATGTCGAATCAATTACTATGCATACGCACCTCCCTATCCAAGGTGCGTACTACTCAAATATTCTTGAATTTGTTGTTATTCAACTTACAATGAATTCAATCACCAGAAAACTAACTGCAAATATCAAAGTACATTTTCTTCCTCGTACTCATTATCTGATGGTACTGACTTTTGCAGCGAATTATCCTATCCCTTAGTTATTGCTGCTCACCCTCACAAGCCTAACCAATTTGCATTAGGACTTACTGATGGTGAAGTGTGTGTAATTGAGCCACTAGAGTCGGAAGGTGAGTGGGGCACCTTACCTCCACAAGAAAACAATGCTTGTTCAAGCACGGGTCATGCAGCTAGTTCTGATCAATTTCAAAGGTAAATAGGTGTATACCCGCAGCGGCCTCCCCATGAAACCAAATGAGCATATTTCTCGTGTTTAGGAGGGTACCATTTTTTTCCTTCTGAAAGAAAAGCTGGATGATATTATGATATAGTTTTAGGTCAGTTCTTTAGGGTTAGTTCAAAGGGCAGGTGAAGGTCATTTGATGTCGTGACTGGTCTCAGCAAGGTAGATTTAGTGTAGGCTTGGACCCTAATTCCTAATTTTGTTTCGTTTGAACTTTTATTTGTTACAACTCCTCGAAAAGTTCATGAATTCAAAAGGTTTCCTTCATCTTAAAAAGGCATTGATTTTTAGCTAATACAATATGTTTCATTTGTAGTGGCTAAGCAAGTTGATGCATTGCTTCCTTTATGTGTTTGTATGTATCTCTTACACCGTACAGGGGCGGAGGGATGAGCGGTCTTGCAACATTTTTTAATTTTTTTTCGGAGTTATAGAAATTTTTTGATATTATACTCGAAACTTATATCAGATGGTAAAGTTCAAATTTTCAACATATAAGTCTTGGAAGTTTAGTGGATAAGTTAAGCTTCATTCCGTTGAAAAAATAGATTTTGTAATAATCATTGTTCTGAAGAATGTGTTGTTAAAAATGAGGAAAAATATTTTGGGTTCATACATATGGGAGTTCATAGACATGTTAACCTCAGCTGGTTCAATATCTAAAAGCATGTAAACCTCCCTATGACCTATGTTCATCTCTCGAGACGACAATGTTTGCCTCACTAGGTTCACAACCTTCTGGTCTCTCAACTTGTTTTTCTCTTTATAACACTCATTTATGAAATATTCTAGTTTTCTACAACCATAACTATAACACCCCAAATGTAGACACTCTAGATTTGGAAGTATTATCATTAGTTTATCTTTAATATCGTTAATGCCAAAAAGTGATTACATATTTCTTCAACATAATAAGTCTCAATGACTGCATTTTTATTTTTTATTTTTTGAAAAATAACTTGTATATCATAAAATACAAAATAATTAAATTAAATATTAACTTTATTTTTTAAACCAAGTCAATATTTAAATATTGAGTCATCTTACCACAGATCGTCGTCTTGAATCATCTTGCTTTCATCGTCTAAAAAATTGGAAGGGATAACATGGAATGAGCTAACGTTTAGTAAACAAATATCGTGCATATGATTCATGTTCATGATACGCTTATAAATTACTTTAAAACAAAAAATATTTCTCAATATGTATCCCATTTCTTTCATTTCTTTAAAAACTTTAATGTTAACATCGTGAGCTCAGTTGATATATCCCCTATAGCCAATCAAAATGCAGTGAGTTGTGTTATTTGGAACCCGATTGAAACAACCGTAGTATCGCAAAGTGATTAATATTAACATTAATATTGAACATTCATTATTGAACATTGATCGGATACACCGATCTCCCATGGCTCATTTCTCACTCACACCTTCATGACATAAACATATACCTTGTAACAAAACATTCGGGATGCGTATCTTTTTAAAATATTACTTGACTTATTGACATTTGAAAATTTTTTATTTCGTGAAACTTCATGTATACTTTTGAATGCATTGATATATATAAATATGCGTGAAATATTAATGACATAAAACACATAATAATTCAACGTCATACACTTAATCATATGGCATACGCAAGATGTCCCTAGCTGCCGAGAAAACGTGCCACGAGTCCAATATCATTGCAATTTCTTTAGGAACTTGAGCATACTCGTAATTTATTTATTTATTTATTTATTTAACCACATACATATATCTTAAAGGTGACACACACTACTTCTATATTATGTTATTTTAATTTATGCAATCTATAAAATCATTAATATGACTAACAATGTTACGATAATCACGTCTATGAAGTAGAAATAAAATTAAGATATACCAAAAAGGAGTTATGTAAATGGAAAGTGCAGTGAATCATCAAACAACAAAATCAAACTCATAATAATACATGCATTTTCGGTCCAATATTGAAGTTTACCAACTTTACCCTCTAAAAGTCAACTATTTGGGTAACTTCATCTTCACTCCTAGTTATGATTTATTAATTATAAATGAATTACTAATTTGAGTAAAACTAACTTAAATGAACCAACTTAAATGAAGAACTTAAAATGATTAAATTATATGAATTAAATCACTAGAGGAGTTTAACATGGAATTAATTGAGAAAATGAAAACATTAAAAAAAATCTTATGCTATAATCTCGCTATATGACTAAACATTCAATAACTTAAAATTTTCCTCTTGTTTAAAATGATATAAAGAAGAACGTGAAATACTAAAATAAATATATTCATATGGTTAGGAACGTATAAGCATCAAGACCAATATCCATTTTACATTGACTGGTGATATTTATATGCATATTGACCATATTATTCTAAAAACTATGCAATAAAACAATTGAAAGAAACTAACCTCATTATTTATCGAGCAATGAGCAAATACAAATATATATACTTTTCTCCTTGCACCGTTCATGGTTCTTAAAGTCGTTTTCCAATTTGGTGTTGAAAAGATGGTTAGGACAAATTTCTTAACTAGAAAAAGGAAATGATAACTAACTAAATCATAACATAAAATAAATGCATTAAATCATAATTTACTCCAAATTCTACTAACATTATATGCAATTAAAGTTAAGTTTAATAAGTATGTGGATCTTCTAGTGTGTCAAGGTACATTTTCTTAAAAATATAATTAGTCACAAGAATAATATTCATTAATTTGACATTAGAGTAAACATCGTATTTACGAGCAACATTAATATAAAAGAAAATGCGGCGTTACAATAGAATTTCCTCCTCTTTACCTTCCCATGTAACTTAGATCTACCTCTCACATTCTTCTTGTCACCACCGTTTTACCCATCTCCACCCTTAAAATGAATTTTACCTTTCATTTGGTGAATCTCTCATATTTTTCTTTTGTTTCTCTCAACTTTCATCTCCCTTTCGACAATATTGGGTGTAAGGGTTTCCCTTCCATATTTGATTGCATTCTTGACTTCCTTATAGTTATCAACAATAGCATTCAAGAGAATAATATCGTTGTATTTATCAGAAACATCTTCACCACAATTTGTAACATCTTGAACCAGTTTATTGAAAACATCAATAGCATTACAAATTTACAATAGCATTCTTGACTTCCTTATAGTTATCAACAATAGCATTCAAGAGAATAATATCTTTGTATTTATCAGAAACATTTTCACCACAATTTGTAACATCTTGAACCAATTTATTGAAAACGTCAAGATTGTCGTCTAAATTTTTTGAGGGATCAATTTTAGAATTTAAGAAACTTTCAAATAAAAAAAAGTTTGTTAGGCACGAATGGAGTCAAATAAAGTTTTTCAAGCTTTTTGTATAGTTTTCCAGCAGATCATGTTTATCAATTTTCCACAAAAAAATAATCAGATAAGTACAAGATAATAGAGGTGTTAGCAAGTTCGTCAAACTCCTTTTTTCTGATCCTCAGTTATAGTATCAGAAGAAGTATTATCAATGGCTTTAGAAACATTTTGTTGCACTAATTTTTTTTTCATCTTTTGTTCCCAAATAGAAAAATCACGTTTACCGTTAAAAACGTCTAAGTCGAAATGGTGCACAGACTCTTAAGAAGAATAATGTTATATATCATTATAATGATGAAATATCGGTGATGTGACAATTTAGGTGGAATAATGGGATATGACGGTTCAATCCATCTCTCTCTCAAGAAAATTGAAATGTCATATCTCATTATTCTCCCTAAGTTGTCTCATCATCGATATTTCATAATTAAAACTGAGCTTCATCGCAATAATCAACCTCTAATATGACTTTTCTTCCATTTTAATCATAAATAAACCTCAACACTTGTATTAAACTCATAAATCACACATATTTCATGTAAAAATCAAATATGTAGATTCACATTTCACAACACAATGAAATACTAAGATTTCAAACAAAAACTAACATTATAAATGGTAGAAGTCCATTTTGTGTGTAGACGTGTAGTCCGGATCTGAGCCTTCTCTTTTTTCTCCATGTCCTCTCTTCTCTTCAAAGGGTACTTTGGACTTTTTGATGTTTTGTTGATTTTTTTCACTTTTTATCTTTTTATCTTTTCATTTAAAATTGGTCAAAGGCCATTTTGGAAATTGGGCTAGGTCAATCGACCATTGACCATTTTGAATAATGTTTTTTTTAATGTGGTAAAAAATAGAGAAAAAAATTTAAATTTACGCACAGTTTTTTTTTTAATATGATTGAAAATGAATATTAAAAATAAATTATTTTAAACTAAACAGAGTCCAACTTGTACTCGACAGGTGGGTCTTGTAGTCAAGCTCCCTTACACCTTTGCACTCGAAGGTCAATCTCCATCCGGCTCAAGGAATTGAATACCCGCATGTGTGAATCATGTATAGTACACATGGAATGTTTGTTAATCAATGACTATATTTATTTTTTCTTTTTTATCGTTTCTTAAAAGAATTAATAGGAATTTAATAAAAAAAATTGATTTTAATCCTACCAGGGCTAAACATTTTTAAGATGTGCAGTTTGCCAATTTCTTTTAATTTGCGTTCAAATCATGTGCAAGCCAACCAACAGTCTTGAGCAATCAAATCATGTCCATAAATTCCAAATGCTAATAATTACTTTGTCGAGAAGTAAACTGGGAATGCTAATATTTAGTTTTATTGCTCATCCGCATTCCTATGCTATACGTGACAGAAGTTAGGTCATGTTTGATGGGCTTTTTTTTTCGAAATTTTTCTTTTTTTACATACTCATTTTTAACTACACTCGTACAATAAAATATTCTGTATATAAATTCAAAACTTTTCCTTACTTTTCAACCACTCATTTTTCAAAAATTCACTATTCAAAATGTTCGGAAAAGCGGAGATAACTACGATACCAATTTGTTGAAAACGATACGAGATTATATGCAAATTATGAAGTAATTGATAGCAAAAAGATAAGAGCAAAATAATTTGAAGAGAATGAAAATTTTATTATAATATGAAAAAAGAATACAAAGATTATGTGTCTACAATATTTCTAACTTCTTACTAAATCATAATGAAGAGTCAACTATATATAGAGAACAAATAGGGGTTGTCCAAACCCGGCATTCTGATCCAGCTTTACGCTGGTGGCACCTAGGCGCCGATCTCTATCCCAATTATCTTCCAGTATGTTTTTCTTGAAGTCCAACACAAATTTCAATTCCCAATAAACTTTCAAATAAAACTTCAACTAGAATTTACCGAATAAACTTCAAATAGGATTCCAAAAGTATTTCAAACAAAATTCTTCTTAACATGCACTTTAATTAGAACTCTTAATTATCTTCAATAAAGGATTTGGGTCACACACACATTCTAACAATCTTCACCTTGACACAAATTTCACTGAACAAAATTTAAAAAATAATTGATTTGTGTTGCGGAATAGTATATCAACTAAATTAGTTTAAATTCATATTAGGGTCCGTTTGATTGCAATAATGTAATTGGGTGGAAAGAAAATGAATTTCAGATAATTGAATTTCCAAGAACTTATTTTAATAGGAATTGTCAATTAATTGTGTTTAATTGGTATAATTTTCCACCTGAAAAATATTGAGATTTTGAATCTTTTGGTATTCGTTTGAGTTTGTTTTCCATGAAAATTGTATTAAAGGAATATAATTTTTTACAATTGGGGATAAAATTTGTTTCAATTGCAAAAAAAATAAAAATAAAAATAATAAAGAAATTTGCCTAGAAAAGCTTTCCCCACCAAACTCATGGGAAAAGCCTTTCTTCAAAAATCAAGAAAATGTAGAAAATCAATTAAATGAAAAATTTAATTAATCAAACATGTAAAATGGTGAAAATCGAATTTAATTTCTATCATGAAAATAAATCAAAATCAAACACGGCCTTATAGAATTTTTGGTGATTGTTAAATCAATGGTAATACTACCTTGTCACATCTTTTGTGATTGTTAAATTAGAATTAAGTTACTTTATCCGAATTCGATTGCCCACTTGGTTGACCTAATCTCACATAGGGTGTGGGACCGACGTGGAACCCGCATGAATAAAAAATGGAAAAAAATGCTTCCCTCCCCCCTATGTGTGTGTTCGGTTAGTGAGGGTGTCACACCCTCCCTGACAATGCAGCTGGGTCCGTTAAATTAATCGAATCGTAATACTAGCTTGTCACATCTTTTGTGATTGTCAAATCAATGTAATACTACATTATCACATCTCATTTGAATTGAACCTCACTTTCATCACCAGATTCCACTTTCGACAGTTTAAACATTGTTTGTCCATTAATTTTATTTTTTCTAAGCGGAATGTAAGAAAAGGATTTGTAACGACGAATTTATTATTTATTGTTATTGCATAAATAAATTTAAAGATTATTGTCAAATGAGTTTGATATATTTAAAATAATATAATTAAATATAA
>CAIGRF010398461.1:19028-59185 GCA_903798235.1 Fraxinus ornus
CTTTTGTGCGAAAAGAAAAAAAAAACAAACAAAAAATGAAAAGAAAACAGGAATCGACAAGTGGCCACTTTAAAATTCTGTGGGACCATTTTAATTTATTTTTCAAAACCTGGGGACTTGGCTGCAATTGTCTAGGTTTTAACTTTAACTAGAAAAGATGGCTGATTTAAAATTCCCTACAAAGTTTTCATGCGACATAAATTCAAATCCCAAACTAAATAATATTTGTTCTTTTGTCCCCTTATATGTACTATAATAGAGTTAGTCTTCTTTAACGGTATTAAACTGATGATTCACTGCAACCATTGACCCTGTCCGACCCTACGCAATTTCTTCTTGATTTGTCAAATGTGGGGAACTAACTTCTTCATACAGTATCTATTTTACTTTGAACCTCCCTATTTTTGCCATTGTTGCCTATTTCTAGAGAAGTTCATCATGGTGGGTGGAGTATGGAGAAATTGAAAGAAAACGACATTGACATGATGTATCAGTGTATGCAAGTTTTGTATGAAACATTTACTCTTGACTGATGTCATCGATGAAATTACTATAGAGATGAAATTGTAGATGCTAGATTGACCTCATAGACGATTGTTTGCTTCGTCTATGTCATCTATGAATGAATCTATTAGTTACGAACAATAAAGAACATTATTGATATCTATTCGCTTTTGAAATATATGATATTTCTGTAAGTAGCATTGCTTAATATGCTAGCAGCAAAAAGATTCCGAACCAGTGTATTCATTCCTTAATCAGGGAATTTGGAAAAATTCAAGAAAATGATGTCGACATGATATCTTGTAATACTAAAACATTATGAAATTGACATAAAGTGATAAAGATGGTTTTATATGAATATGGAAAGGTAAGGATTGAAATGGCATAATTTCAATTTAGCTTAAATCATAGTCTTGTTAGTTAGAGCACAAGTAGAAATGTGCAATTTGACCATTATTCTTGTTACTTATTAAACAAAAAATTGAGTACCAATATTCGAAAAAACGTAAAGCGTGATTAGTTGTGGAGGCGTAATTTCTAACTTTACAATCTTAAGCGAGCTTAGGCATAAAAAAACGTTTTCTATTTCTAATATTATTTACAAATTTTAATCATTTAATAATAAAAATAATATATATCAAACATCTAAAATTATAAAATACTATATTTATTTAATAATTCATACAATTAGTCAATTATACAATTTTCAAGTTTTTGAAATGCAAAAATTAAAATATTTATCATAGTTTCAATTTTCAACTAGACAAATTCTATTTAATAGATTTATAGGACTTCATACATACTTTTGAAGTTTATAACAAAATAACGAGTTTCAAGATCATAATTACATAATGTAGATCTTTTAAAAACTTGAAATTAAAGTCAGATGAAAAGTTCTTTTAGACATAAAAAAAATTAATAAGCTAAAGTCGAATAAAAGACTTTTTAAAAAGGAAAAAAAACAAAAAAAAAACTAATAAAGCGCGCATTTGGAAGACGAAAGAAAGAAAGGAAAAAAAATTCAATCCTTTAGGAATTAAAATAAAAAAGTGTCGAAGCGCGATGTAAAATCCCGAATTTTTTTCATAAAATAGAATATTTATTTTATATACAATATTGTTAATATTTTGGAAAGTAAGGGACTAACTTATATATATTAAATTTCAATTTTACAAGAGTCAAATTTTGGATATTGATGTAGCTATGATAAGTATGTGGATATTGGGCTCGTTGGTTAGATCGTAATTAATTATGCATGTTAGACTCGAGAAAAAATTAATTCGGATAAGCGAGACTCATGTTATCGAGGTCGAAAGATTTTGAATTAAAGGATAATTTAGTTAGGTTATTTTAATGAATTGTGAATTTTCATGAGAAGCATGTGTATGATGTGTCTGTAACCTGTTTTTAGTTTAATGGGAAGCAGGTGGGAATTCTAAATTGATAAGAATTGGTCAAAATTTAATTTCGAATATTCTAATTAAAATTTCAAAGCTATTTTATGAATTTGTCAATATAGAGAAATAACTTTTAATTAAGATAAAAAAGAAAAAAAGTTATAACACAGAAGTTTTTGGTTCATAATAGATAAAATCTTTGCACAGATTTTGAACTTAAAGATATCAAATGCTGAACTTAAATGGCAGTCAATTAGTTATGCTCACGTTTTGTTTATGTTTGGATTTAGTAAATAATACCCTTTGAGTAATGCTATGTAACCCTATTGAAGTTATAATCACAATCTAGATGACTCTAAATGATAGGTTAAATGAAATGTGAAAATGTCTTATTTAATTTCACCTATCATTTAATGTCACATTAACGCCACATAGACTGGAGTTGTAACAAAGTCAAATATTGTGGCCACAATACTGTAGCAACGGTACAAATTTTGCTTGAAATCGGAAACAAACACGCGCTTAATATTATATTGTTGTCTTATTTGACAAAAAAAAAAAAAAGGGGGGGGCTTTAGGGTGTCCCTTCTACAGTGTATATGTAAAGATCTGCAATGGTGACTCGAACTAATTACTCTCCTACTACACCATGCTGTTTTACAAAATTTAAAGTAAGAACTAATTACTCTGCTACTACACCATGCTGTTTTACAAAATTTAAAGTAAAGCCCTGGGATGACTGATAAGAACTCATTCCCACATTTCATACAAATGCTTTCAGCAAAATAACTACAAGTGACGATAGCAAAAATGTGTGATAAATTTCATAATAATATTGTGCCTTTGTGCTGATCTGATGCAAGTCATAATGATGGCGTGTAAGAGTGTTTGTTATTACTGTAGTCTGTAATGTGTAAACTTGTGCAGGAGCTCGTGTTTAAGTAAATTTTCCCACTTCTGAGATATATTTCAGTCACTGCTCAATTACCCTTAAGTTTACCATGTTCGACTTCCCTGAGAAATTGATGAAATAGTTAATGGGCTTAGTATTATATTACCTGGAATAGCATCCAAAATTGTTTTGTAAGGATTACCCCTCATTTGCATTGTCGCCTAACCGTGTCCAGAGGAGCATGTATGTGTGGCTATTGTGACTGAGATCAACACTGTTGCCATGGATGTTTCCGTCCTATTTTGATATTTCTCAGGCAGAGCCTTCTTCACCCTGGCATTCAGAACAGATTCAGAGTTAGAGATATTTTCGACTTAGAGCATGTTTGGCTAAACAGCATAAACTTAAAAATTCACTTATAAATGTTCTCTTATTCAAACCTAAGTAGCAATTAATTGGGAGAATTGCTAAAAGAGTAATCCCACAAGTCAAAAACGTAAAAACTGACTGCAATGTAAGGAGCAATTCCAATAAGAGAAGGTCCTAAACCATTATAAAAGGACGCAACTCCTTCCTCTCTCAACATGTTCAAGGCCACCTGAGCAGAATGAATAGAACTCATTATCAAATGTGGAAAGCCATTGTGTTACGAATTAGCACAAATCAAATAGCTTTACCTCTGACATTGTTTTATATCGAGGTTCAACAGCCAACCTTAACCTAAAGGACATCTAGAGGATATGTAACCTACAAAGACAAAATATCAGAAGATATAAACATTTGATGAAAGTAAATAAACTTGGTTTTTGCGCGTGTTTGTTCTAAGAGAGAAATGTAGTGATCCTGAATAGCATTGTGGACATCAAGTTTTTGCTGTGCGTTCGCAAGAAGTTCTTATGTGCCTCTAGCACCACTTAAGTATATAGTTCTAATTGAAAAATTCACACCAAGAAATTCACTATGAAAAACACATTAGCATGGAGGCCACAGACTCAGAGTAATCTAACAAGACCTAGTTTTTAGTCTCTCTATCTCTTTTGTAACTTACAAAAGTTGAAGTCATGCCAGCACAAGCACCTGCTGCTAATCTTCCAATTACAGAAAGATCCCCGTCTTATCCTTGAAAAAGTTTCTGGAAAATGAAATATCGATTTGTCATATAAATGCAAATGTCACGTGATGCTATACTTCTTTCAGAAGATAGTTTCACCATCACCTTTTATGTTTCATCGGCAAAAAGCTGTGCGCCGCTATAAGGTATGATCCGTATCACCTAGAGTATTGAAGGGAAGAAAAGAACAAAAAGTCATCTTTAACCACATCTAGAATTATCGAATGACTGCAGAAAGAAACTCTTACTCGACACTAAGAGGAAAAAGGAACAGCATACATGGGAAAGATTTCCTTTCCAGTATCCCTTAATTCCTTCCTCCTTCCCAATTAATGTGAAGGCCTAAACAAATTCGAAAGGTTAGGGATTTGGAATCATTCTACAATATATGGTGAAAAATATAGAAGCAGCATTTTGGGAACTGTGGATTGAGTAAAAGTACAACAATGCAAGAACGGCGGATGATAAAGTACGGAAAGAGAAGCTAATAAAAGACTTTAAACATGACCCAAATGAAATGCAACGGACTGAATAAGAAATCACCTATCAGTAACCACGAGTCAAAAAATATGTCCAAGAAAAAAAAAGAAGTTGCATGAAGAAAGATAATAGAGAATGGCTGGATATTTGGACAATGAAACAATGCTCAAGCTTCCCAAACAAAATGGGAAATGCAACTGCATCAACACCTTTGGCAGCGATGTTACGAACTACGAAAAAGACTATTCAGAAAATGATGAACTAATCTAGCAGATCACTCATATAACAACCAGGAAAAGAAATATTACAGGTACAGGCAGTTAGGTTTGAGCATATGCAGCACATACATACGAACATTGTGTTTTCTTAAGGAGTTACATGATGAGTCAAGCCATTGCAACTCAGCACCAATCGACTCTGGACTTACAGATCTTCTCCACCTCAGTGAGTGAGTTAGTTTAATTTCGTGATTAAAGGATACTAGAACTGATTTCAGTTAAATACAGTGATAACTAGTCTATATATTGAAACCATAAGCTCGCACAATTTTAGTCTCAAGACCGCGCATAGCCTACAATCACTTTTCATCTTGTTTACTCTGCTATGCATGAAAGCTTTAGCTTCAGAGGCTCCTCAAATCGGGTAGCTTGCATCTTCTCTTGCAATTTTCCTTCGCATAAGCACTGGTTTTCTATTTTTCTACTTATCTAGGAATGGGAACACAACGGCAAAATTTTGTAGGTGTGGATGGTAAATCTTTTATCCATTAGTATTTTGCAGATAATATCAATTTTATCACACTTCAGCTTATTGCATGGCACAGTCAACGCATTAGCTAAGTGTAGCTGGTCACCCTTAAAGAATGAATGGAATATAAAAAGTTCCTTTTTTTTTTTATTAAAGGTAAATAGCTTAGCTATGTAGTCTCTAAAGTAAAGCATGAATTTTCTGAAATTCATCAAGAAATGACCTACTACGGTAAATCTAAAAGGGGAAAACAGGACAATAATGGCTTTTCCAGCCATTTAGAGATAAATAATAGGTGAGCATGGTGGAATAGAAGGATATCCTCAAATGTATTAGCAGTGAACGCAGTCTGCACATCCTTTGGTTCTAGGTTCAATATGCAGTTAGTTAGCAGTGTCAATGAAAGTGCGTGAAGAACATTTGCAAGCAAACAACTAAGACAATTGGCAAGAAAGACACCATGGAGACCTCAATAAATCCTATTGCCTTTTTTACACCTTCTTGCCCTGCTCTAAGCCTAGGAGTCCACAATGCAATGTAAAATGAGAGAAGAATAAGCAATGTGAGAAGCCACATTCCTGCCTTACGTTGCCCATTCTAAAAGAAACCATAGCCTCATTTACTAGTCATATAAGAATATACAGCTTTCTTATATTATGATAAAACTTGTAGACACACAGACATGTGAAAGCATGGAAAATGAACACTTGCACCAACCTGATTTCCAATCAAGAAAATATTGTGTCCATATGATTAAAAAATACCCTGAGGTGATGACCAGAATGAATCATGTACAATGTGCATTACCACTTTTTAATGTCTAGTGTTTTTTGTTTTTAAATTAAACCTGAAAACTGTAATTGCATTTCTAAATTACAAAACAGTGTTATATGGAAAAGAAAAGGTTAAAATCCTGTTTATTGTAATGTGAAACTGTTGTGTGTTCCAAACTTATTAGTAAAGACAAATGCGAAAGATTAACATCTTTAGTACTCACAAAATTAGAAATAAAAGAAAAATACTGATGAATCAGACGAAAATTTCCTGCAATACAAATCAAGCGATAGATAATTAGAACAAAGGAAGTAGTAATACTGTACTATTATAAAATTAGGGTGAAATTATACCAATAACTGCAAAAATTGCTAAATTATTAAAATAAACTGAAAAAAATACCTGCATAAGGATCTTGATTCGGTCGAGCGACGCGGTGACGGTTTTAGCGGTGAAGAGTATTTGTCCTTTTCTTCAAACCTCAAAACACAAATTTAGTTTCTTCAAAATTAAAAACTCTATTATGAGAAATTCACGAAAATGCACAACTCAAATAATCATGACTGAAGATGGTAATTAGTCAAAATCTATCCCAATCTGTGCACTCCAAGAAAACAAGATTGAGCTGTGGCCATTACAGACTACAGTAGAAGGATTTTATTTTTTTTAAAGCCCAATTTATATTTTCATCCGAGTAATCTGAATCAAAGTTCAAACAACTAGAATTCATATAATTCCTTAAGAGAACCCATTTTCATGTTCTATCAGAAAATCAGGCACATGTATATATACATACGTGAATTATATTGAATAAAACCTTCAACGCTCGAATAGAAGACGCCAAAACCAAACCAAATAACTGATTTACAGGTGTGAGGTCATATACATTCAATATCACTTGGGATTCTTTGCTGTTTTCGTTTGGGGCTAGGCCTTGAGGCCTCATTTTCTTCCCCTATTTGATGCTTTATTCATTTTTTGAAACAGTCAACAATTTGGGATTTCTTAATTGGGGTTTTAGAGAGAAGCAGGGGAATTTACAGGGACTGAGAGGAGGTTGAGGAAGATGATGAATAGTTTTTTTTAAATTATTTTAATGATTTTATTTTAGAAAATGTAAAGTGACAATATTAACCCTCATTTAATTTTTTTAATTTGAGTTAAAACGTTTAATTTAAGTAAGTGGATGAAATCTGTCAAACGAATTCTAGCTGCAACGAAAGTTAAAGATTTGGGAATGCAGTCACAAAAATGAAAGGTTAAGGTTTATTTTGTAACAAAATAAAAGATTTGGAACCTCCGCTGCAATTTTTCATAACTCTTAATCCAAATTTTAAGTTGAGCCAAACAGGACTAAATTTCATTTCTCACAAGTCATAATTTTTTTTTTTTCGAGAAACGTCAATCCATCTTTTATAAGAAAAGGACAAATACTCTAAAAAGGTCAGGTGCGCACCCAATTTGTACTAGGCACGCGCCTAGGTCTAATTCCGAGAAAAAAAAAAACTCTTCCCTTATTTCGTTGGATCATACTACATGTATCGAATTTTTAAATATACGCTGGCCCCGCGCATTATGTGAGAGGAGGTAATCCATTATATACAAACCATTATGTACAAATGGATTAACCATATTTCGTTTTGGTAACAAATTGAAGGCAATCTTTCTACATTCATTATAAATTTCTTCCAGAACAAAGGGATCCAAGGTTTTACAGTTGAGCAAGAAATTGAAGATTTTTACATTCAGAATTACATCTTTTGGGGTTAAGTTCCAAGCGAGCAATTGATATTTTCAAGTTCTTCTCAAGTTTCTTAGCCGCGGGTGATGTCTTTCTCTTTGTTTTGTGTAATTTTCATATGGCAATGCTAGACTAAATTTTTCATGTATTGGACGAATGACAAAACATATTGATTTATAATTTTTAATTCGAGACTTGTTGTTTTTTAGTTAATTTTCGTATTTGTGATTTCACATGCATTAATTATATTTGTTTTAATGTTTGTGCACTATTGAGACATATAAGTTGATTATTTATAGTGTTGGAAAACTCACGTACGTAAAACACTGCATACTTTACACACGGGGCAATAGATATTAGGAATGCTATTTATGGTGTGCATGATCTTGTGATGATTCTATGATTGAATGCATGTTTTTTATATGAATTTAGACTAATAAAATCGGATCGTGTTAAACATAGGTTTGATATATCTCTAAAAAGAGTGTTGAATATTATCGGATTATCAATTGACACAAACACGTTAATCTCACTAATTAATATAAGTCGAGAACTGGAACTAGACGCCAATAAATGAAGTCAAGAATTTGAGGAAAATGAGTCTTGAAATAATGTGGCTCACAAAAGGACCTTATCTTCTCTAATCTCTCTATTTTTCTTTTATGATGGTAATACAATGATGACTCCCTATTTATAAGACAAAATAGGGTAAGATCGAAATTTACAATAACACAATTTTTTATATTATTCTTAATGACAATTTAATCTAGGGGCCCCTCGCACCCCCTCGGAAGGAGAGCTTCTTGTCCCTCTTCCGACTCCCATAACGACCTTCGTGCGAAGGTCGATCCGCTTACTGACTCCATACAACGACAATAATTAGAATACACAACTTAACAAAAGGGTCATCTTTCATTTGGAGAAGCTTATTATGAAGTAGGGGAGTGCTACTAGATGGGTTGGTTGGGAGAGTAGGAGACTACAGGGTATACAATTTTCGGTGACCTATGGCTTCCATGGCCACCGTCTTTTTCATTGATAGGCATAATGAATCGATGAATGTGTGCGAGCTTGTGGAGGTGCTTAGACTACGGGATGTGGAACGTATTGGGAGGGATTTTTTGCCTATTGATTTTGGACAAAATTCTCACAATCCCTCTCAGTTACGATGGGACAAACACTTTGACTTGGCATTTCGAAAAAGATATGTATGTATTTGATGAAGAGTTGGTATAAGTACCTTTTTAAATCTAAGGATTCCGATGTTGGGACTAGTCAACTGAGGGAATGGGATAGGTGGGAGAATGTGTGGTCTTTGAAAGACCCGTCAAAAGTTCGTATATTTCTTTGTCGATTTTTCACGAGGCTCTTCTTAGACTCGGTAATTTGGCATTTAGAAAGATTGGCAATGTTACTCTCACCCAAAGTCAAACTGAGAAAACAACTTTGGACAAGGTTGGTGCAAGCAAATATCATGACCCGTTAGCCTGCATCCAACAATAATCACATCACCTCAGACCTACAAAATTTGTCAAAATACTCAGGTTACCTATATAATGAAGACGTTATTGTAGACGATAGTAATAATAATTCATTATCTCGTATCGTTTTCAAAAAGTTCAATAAATTTAAGATCAAAATATGATCTTCGCAAGATATCGTAAACCCGGGAAATCCTAACCCATATTAAGCCCTTATTTGGTACACATTAAGAGCATGTTTGGTATGGATTAAAATTGAAAAACTAGCAGTTATTGTTGACTGTTATTATATGGGTGTGACCCAATAACGGCTATGTTTTCAATTTTAATTGGATTTTAATGGTTATCAAACAGGCTCTAAAATTTTTATTTTTATTTTTCTACTCATTTTCAATCACACATTCTTTAATAAAATAATATTTTCTATTACATAAATAATATTTTCCTTCTTTTTCAATCACACATTCTCCATCAATCTACGACCAGAATATATTAGTCTAAATGAACGTGGCTCAAACACACCCTAAACGTGTTCCCGTTTTATGGCAATTTGCACTTATCATATCTAATATTGGAATACAGCTAATGCAAATTTTATAAGTATACGTGCTTATCACTAGCATTTGTTATGTCATCGCTCTCATCATCTCCCGCTCTCTCTCCCTCAAATCTGTACTCTTTTAGAAACACCGATAAACCTCTCTATCCATCTCTCTCATTCAAGGTACAATCGCTTCTTTCTATGTTATATATGTATATATGCATCTGTATATATCTATATGTATGCTCGTGTCGCGTACACAAAAAGATCTATAAAGAAAACACGCACATCGGAAGCTGACATGCATGCATGTTTGCAAATTTATATGTAGAATTGAAATTTGGGGATTTTGGTTTGAATTTTAATTTTAGGAGACGCTCTTCTTGATTTTTCGAATTTTGATTATGGATTGTTTATTTTTCCATTTCTTTATTTGGTTTTGGCAGGTATGGAAAGTGAGGGAGTAACCAGCATGTGTTCGCTTGATGAAAAACTCGAATTTTTTGATACTTCGATTTCTTGATGAAAAGAGAGTCAAAGGAATTGCTGTTGACAAGTTCGAATTGAATTCCAGTGTTGAATCTTATTTCATTCTTTTTTTTTTTTTTTTAGTTGTTCTGATTATTGGGAAAATTGGGAATATTATTCTGTAGTTAATTGTATAATACGGATGATATGTTAATTTTCGGGAAACCTTGGGAGATTTTACAATATTTATTGGGGTTTGTTTCTTCAGTATATGTAATATCAGCATTTTCCTTCAGTCTAAGATAAATTGGCATTTTCATCTGTGTTGGCTTGCGGCTTGAAGTGGAAGCATCATCTCTGCAAGAATCTGAAACTTAGTCCTGACAAATGAACCCTGTTTGTGGACCATAAGTGCGTAACTTATCAGCTTTTGGGTCGAGTTAATGCTACTACTCGATCGAGCATTGAGGATCGAGTTTCTAAAGCAACATCCACAGTTTCAATGGTATCCTGCTTTCAAACTTTTAAGAAGGAAATCTCTGATTAATTTCTTTGGCACAATGGTTTTAAAAAGCATTTTGCATATTGCTTATTTATACGTGCATTGCATAATATTTCATATGACATTAGTTTTTGTGTGCAATACTATGACTTATTAGTTTGTAATGCTCTATGTTCTCTTCGTGATCCGTTTCTTTTTCATTTTCTTAAAAGGGAGATAGCCGAGATTTGTTAGAAGGGAAGAGTAAAGTTGCCGATGAGCACTCTGAAAAATCCATAATCTGGAAACTGACAGAAGTGAAAGAACGATCGCAGTGTCATTCCCTGAGAGTTCCAGATAGTTTAACGTCGACAAGGGTAACAATTAACTCGGCCATCGACCATTTAAAATGCCTAGATAGATATTGGCTTACAAATGGATTTAATTTGACCAGTGTGAACTGTTGGGAATCTACTTATGCATGCGCAGCGGAATTAAACGATTTTCGATTCCCAAACACAGGATTCGCATTGTGTTTAGATAGAAACTGTGATAGAAATAATACCTGTGATGAATTCTGCAAACTCTTATATCTATTCCCCTAACCGGCTTCATACTTTATAAGCATGGTCATGTGGATAGAGACAAGAATTAACCTTTTACACGAAATGACAATAACAGTAATTCAACTTCTTAAATAGTTTGTTAGTTGTGTTTCTCACCCCTAGAATTTTGAGAGTTGGAGAATGTAGTTTATTCCAGTCCATTTTCAACATCAAGTGTCCTTACAAACTTCACCACTCAAGTTTCAATCAATTTTGTGGCCACCAACATAGCCTGAGATATATCTAAAGAACTTGCAAGACAATGGAGAGATTGCTAGCATTTAATTTGGTTTCTGTTTGTTACTCTGACTCCGTGAGGCCTTCTAAATTCTATTCAATCAATTTATCAGGTGTCAAGGTTGATTTATACCAATTCAGGAAATGCCATATTGGCTCTATATGCCAATTCTGTACACAATCTCTGGAAATGGCCAAAAAGTGACTGTAACCCAACAGGGGAGGTACCCAATTTTTTTTTTTTTTAAACACCAGTAGCATCTTCTTATGCAATTCAACTTCTTGTAGGCAAGAGCAAATACTATGCCTAAATTATGGAAACCTCGTAACGGGATACCGATGACCAATCATATTAATCGAATGAATCCTGAAGATAGGGTGCCATGCTTTGCACTGTCCAAGAATGATGCTTATGTTATATCGGCGTCAGGAGGGAAAATTTCTCTATATAATATAGGTACCTTCAAAGTAAGTGGGTCTTGTTCTGCTCATGTCTTGCATTTATCCATTTAAGTGTTGAATCATAAAGTGTTTTCTCTTCTCATTACGTGTTGAAACATATTGGAAGAGTTTGATTTGGGAATATCTGGACCAAACAATTAATTCTCTTTGGTAGACATGAGTTGCACTCAATTTGTTTACTCTGTTAACTTGCTTGTTTTAACATGTTATATCAATTTATTCACTTTGGTAGACACAAGTTACACTCTTAACATGCTTGTTATAACATTTTTGTTCTATCAACAGACAATGGCAACGTTCAAGTCCCCTCCACCTGCAGCAACATTTCTAGCATTTCATCCCCAAGACAGTAACATCATAGCAATTGGCATGGATGATTCATCTATCCAAATATATAATGTCAAGGTTGATGAGGTAGTAAATAGTGGTGAACCTCTTGGCTTAAATTTGTGAGTCAAACATGTTAATGAGTCAAGCCATGTTATCATTGCATTTCCTTTATAACAGGTCAAAGCCGATCTCAAAGCTCATCAGAAAAGGATAACTGGCCTTGCCTTCTCTAAGATTCTTAACGTCCTCGTATCTTCAGGAGCTGATTCTCAGGTAAGGAACTTTGTCACAGATACTTCTACAATTGGTAAAACTGAAGTTCCTATTTGTGTCTATATCTATTCCTTTCTCTAAGCCATCTCACAATAACCATACTGGGAGCACCTGTTTGTGAACAACAAAGTGGACCTAACATGATGATATCCAAGTCTAATAAGAGAAATTACTCGTAGGTTTTAGTAAGTAGGTATTTCTTTAACCTCTTTCCTTGTATATTTCGAAATTTATATGTATTGGCCATTTACTTCTGCAAGTAGCCATGCTTTCCTTTCTTTCAGTTTAAGAAGTTGGCTAAGCATTGCATTGTTAAGAATTTTCTGGCACTGACCCATTGTTCTTTATCCAGTTGTGTGTTTGGAGCATTGATACGTGGGAGAAGCAAACAAGTGAATACTTGCAAAGCCCACCCGGTTGCTCAACTGCATCTCTTGCAGATACTCATGTACAATTTCACCGGGATCAAACACATTTACTAGTATTCCAAGAGAGACAGATAGCAATATATGAAGTACCTAATTTGACATGCCTTGTGCAGGTGTAGCATATGAACTTACACGTGAATATATTTTTCTTAAATTATTGCTGCAATTTGGTATCTCTCGGTTCCAAATTTTTTTGACTTTGAATATTGTTCCTTTCTTGGATACTCATGCAATTACTTTCATCTTTTCCTAATCTAAATAGTCTGTACCCCGACGAGCAAGTGGCCGAATCACATGTGCTACATATTCTTGCGATGGCCAATCCATATACATCAGCTTTGAAAATGGAAGTGTAGGTGTTTATACTGCTCCATCATTGTGTTTGAGATGTCGAATCAATTGCTATGCATACGCACCTCCCTATCCAAGGTGCGTACTACTGAGATTTTCTGAATTTGTTGTTATTCAACTTACAATGGATTCAATCACCAGAAAACTAACTGCAATTATCAAAGTACATTTTTTTTCCCTTGTACTCATTATCTGATGATGCTGACTTTTGCAGCGTATCGGCCTATCCCTTAGTTGTTGCTGCTCACCCTTACAAGCCTAACCAATTTGCATTAGGACTTACTGATGGTGGAGTGTGTGTAATTGAGCCACTAGAGTCGGAAGGCAAGTGGGGCACCTTACCTCCACAAGAAAACAGTGCTGGTTTAAGCACGGGTCATGCAGCTAGTTCTGATCAACCTCCAAGATAAATAGGTGTATACACACAGCGGCCTCCCATGAAACCAAATGAGCGTATTTCTCGTGTTTTAGCCTTTTAGGACAGTACCATTTTTTTTCCTTTTGAAGGAAAAGCTGCTTGATATGATAATATAGTTGTTCAGTTTTTTCAGGTTAGTTACTTCGAATTGGTCGTGTCGGCTACCTTAAAATGAATAATGGGATTTATTTTTTTTTGTCCTTGGTTACAAATAAATGATGACAGGTGAAGGTCATTTGATGTCCTGATTGGTCTCGGCAAGGTAGATTTAGTGTAGGATTGGGCCCTAAATCGGTATATTTTTTGTTACAACAACTTGAAAAGCTAATGAATTCAAAAGGTTTTCATCGTAGAAAAAGATACTGATTTTTAGCTAGTACAATATGTTTCACTTGTAGTGGTTAAGCCTGTTGATGCACTGCTTCCTTTATGTATGTATCTCGTGCATCGTATAGGGCCGGATGGATAGGGCGGCAGGGAGGGATCAGCCCCTACAACATTTTTTAATTATTTTTGGAGTTACAGAAGTTTTTTGATATATACTTAAAACTTATAGAATAAAGTTATCTGTACAAATAGTGTTACAGATGCACGCCACACGTACACCTATCAAGCTACTTATAAGGTTATCTGAATAGGTAGCACGGTCCAAACTTATATCAGATGATAACGTTCCCAAGCATGCTGGATTTGTGCCCAATCTCCAGAGTGGCTTTCCATAAAAGCTCCATAAAGACATTCTGGAGTTACCCTTTAAGTTAGTATTTTCCTTTCAAGACGTATACAAATCCAATTAGCCATATTAACAATTTTCTCAGGATTTTGGACAGTTAGTCCTTAACATTTAACATCCTCAACATTTAAAATCGATCTTCTCAATCCCCAGCCTTTTATTTCCATTTTCATGGTTTCACTCGATTACTCCATCATCATCATCATCTTCTTCTTTTTCTTCTTCTTTTGTTTTTGGTCCGCAAAGAAAACTTTCGTAAACAAACATCTACTCAATCTATGGAGCATTAAATTACTCTTGTGCATATAAATTTATCATTTCACTAATAAAGCTACCTACCAACGAAATGGCCAAAAAAAAATTATATTTATTATTGTGAATGGATAAATCTGAACATGTCATTATCTATGTAAAAATGTCAAATTTGTACCACAAACCCAAATACATCAAATGAGTAAACCATTTCTTTAGCTTAAAACAATGCTTTTTATTTATTTTTATTATTGTTATTATTATTGAATTTTTGGGCGTTGTGTAATCAAACCTTATTTTTCCTTTGAAAAATGTTGATTAATTTATTTTTTCTATTTTCTTCATTATTTTATTTTTATGTTTGTGCTGTTAGTCCAATTGCCCCTATGTTTTTGGTATAGAGTTTATGATAAAATAGGTAATTGGTAATTTTATTATTATCTTCTAGTTACCAACATTAAACCATTAATTGATACATCACCATAGATTATTGCCACCTCCTCAAAGTAGAAAGAATAACGTTATCTAATACTAATAGCATTGAACACCAGTTTAGATGTCAACATATCATAGATCCTATAAAATTGGTAATCATTCATTGTATTTAATTGAATCCGCAAATTTAATACCACTAATAATGCCACTTAAATTGGTATTAAAACACCAGTCATGCTAAATAGCACTATTCAAGCAAAAATATTGACTTCGTGAATACATGCATACACCTTATCTAATAGCCTAGGACCTATGTGGGCCAAGGTTTGTCTAACATTGAAGTCTAGTTAGTCAATTGCATATTAATACTATGTTGGAGTCACATTATAATTTTCATTTTCATTCTTCTACTTATTTTCAATCACACATTTCTCAATAAAATAATATTTACCATCACATCAGTAACTTTTCCTTCTTATTCAACCACATATTCACCATCACATCACCCAAAAAAATATATTCTTTCCATTTTAATGTGCATCGGAGTAATTATTATTGTATATATACAAATTTCAAAGCTATTTTATGAATTTGTCAATATAGAGAAATAACTTTTAATTAACATTTAAAAAAAAAAAAGGTGTTTAACACACAAGTTTTTGGTTCATAATGGATAAAATCTTTGCACAGATTTTGAACTTAAAGATAGCAAATGCTGAACTTAAATGGCAGTCAATTAGTAAACACTCGTATACTCACATACCCTGCCTCTAAATTGGCTAGAATCATCTACTCTCAGCATATGTATATTTACAACAACATTAACCATTATCCATGACTGAACAACTCAAAGTTGAAAGTATTAATTCACAAAAAATGGAATCCCAGCAATATTTCCATGTCGATTGAACGAAAGAAGGGTAATAAGTTATATTGGTAATGCAATCTTGAAGAGGCTCTTATTAGTTATTATTACTTGTGACGTCTGCCTGGCTTTGTATGTCTTTTTCGGTTGCCTGAAGAAGACTGACTTGATTCTACCGGCAAAACAGTCCCTCCCTTGATGCTGTCTGAATCATTCATGTTTGCAACCGTTCGCTGGGCTTCAACATAAATTTTTAAGTCTCTAATCTGCAGGCAAAATATTACATTTTTAAGTGGTTAAACTGCATTCGATATACAATATGTAATGTAATCAAGGTCTAAAGAAGTTTAATGCAACTGTCAAAGATACGGAACCCAGACCTGCTCTTGTAGATCTATTACTTTTTCCTCCTTAGACTTGAGAGAGAGTCTTTCCCTATAAATTGAGAAATCGAAATTTAATCAACTCGATAAGCTTAGAGTTGTCAAAGTCCATTTATTTCAAGAAATAGAAAGGATCCAGTGATGTTTTCATAATTTGCATTGAAAACACATCATGCTAGTACAACAAATGAACTATACCATCTGACCCCTCTATCAGCCAAAAAAATATAATAAAATACATCATCGAGGGATTTGAGTTTACCATGAATTGAAAGAATTGCGAGAAGAGAAGCCACTGGGGATGTAGTAAATAAAAGACATACTAGTAGGAATTAACTACAAGATTACTGAATTTCTGTTGACGTATCATGTTGAAAATATGAAAACATTGAATCACGTCATTCAAAGTCCCTGCGTCATTCAAAGTCCCAAGGACTTAAATTTACATGTAAATGGAGAGAGAGAAGGTTGTACCTTTCTTCAATTTCTTTATACTTTTTCTGCAGCAATTCTTGTTGTTTCATTAGCTCTTGATTCCTCTAAAAGAAGAACGAGAAGACATTTTAGGTCAAAATGTTAAGATGAGATAATAAAAATATAAGCCACACAAAGATACAAAATATGAAGTATCCAGGAAGAACAGGATATTTACAACTGCAACAGCCTTCTTTTCCTCTTCGTAACTTTCCAATTTATCTTGCAAATCATGTGTCCTTGAAAATATCGCCTTCTCAACTGCTTTTGCTATTGAGCTTTCCTTCCTACTCTTTGCCTCAGCAAGTAAAGATTCATAATGCTGACAGAAAAAAAAAAAAGTGAAAAGTTCTGAAGGACTCACATAAAACTTTACTCTTCGAACATGTTACAAACTTGAGATCTGCTGCTAGTAAAAATCCATTGCGTTGTCTAAGATTAAACCTTCAATTATTTCAGCACTTATAGGAACTAGCAAACTCCACCTATATTTCATAGCCAATCCAAATAAAGGAGAAAGGAGGGAAGGAGGGATGTGGTACGTTGAAAACCAGCAAAAACTGTCACACTTTCATTGTGTTGTCTAAAGATTAAACCTTCAATTATTTCAGCACATATAGGAACTAGCAAACTCCACCTATATTTCATAGCCAATCCAAATAAAGGAGGGAAGGAGGGATGTGGTACGTTGAAAACCAGCAAAAACTGTCACACTATAGGATATGAATTGTTATTCTTGCTTTTTGGGGGCATCCCCATCTAGCGAGTGCTGCATCAGATCCTGAGTGCAGTAAAAAGTTGGCAAAGGTAAGCTAGGGGATTCCCATAAGTGATGCGGGTGCCTGATGGTGGCAAAAGCAAGCAACGGTTCCTGTGTCTAGTAGAAGGAATTAAAGAAGTCAGTCCTGAACAAATGGAATTAGGATAGGATCTCTGAATATTGGGATGCTTCACAGAAAATCCTTAGAAATTAGTAGATGTGATGCATAGAAGGAAAATAACTTGCATACATCATCAAAGGGGAGGGAGAGAATATGAAACAAATAGGGAACACAGGATATGAGATTTTGGTAATATATGCAAGGAAAATAACAGAAAATGGGTAGGAATATTCATTGAACCAGGTTTAGAACAGGAGATTTAGAAATTTAAGAGTTGGGGACAGGTCACTATTGTAGTCCCTATTTGAAGGGAATTAAAATAAGATTTTTAGTAGATTTTGATTAAAGTTGATGAAATGTGGAGTTAAAAAGTTGTGGGTCCTATGAAATAAGTAGTTAAAATTAATTGTTGACTTCGATTTAAATTAAAATCTAGATTTTAATCTCTACCAAACTAAAGCATAATATTATTAAATAGTACATGAAAGTTTGGCCTTGGGAAATCGAAATGTAGAAGATAACACTAATGAACTTTGGGATGACATATGATTTGGGGTTAGCAAATACACACTACAAAAAGAGAGGTCCCAACTTATAACTTCTTAAAATAGACAATAGTTTAGTCAAATAAATTTCCTCTTCGATATAGAAGTGAATAGATCCTTGTGCAAGGATTGGATAGACTTCATCCTTACCAGAAATCAGTTTGGCTTTATGTTAAAAAGGTCTACTATAGAAGCTTTTCCATCCTCAGAAAATTGATGGACAAGTATAAACAAAGACATGCAATTTGTTTTTGTTCAATTAGAAGAAGCCAGCGACTGTGTCACAGAAGTGCTATTGTAGGTACCAGAGAGCAAATGAATTTATATAATATCAATACTATTAAAGATGCATATGATGGAGCAATAAGAAAGTGTGAGATGTAACAGCAGTATCACCAGAGATTTGCTTCAAGGTTCTACTTTAAGTCCTTTATCTTTTCACTTGAATTGTGAGGAGCTTATGGTAAAAATTCAAGATGAGGTTTTTTGATGTACATAATTCGCTAATGAGTAATGACATTTTTTTAGTTAAATAGAGTACAAGGGGTTAAATCGTAAGTTAGCATGAAAAAAAAAGGTACAAGAATTTTGTGTGGAAGGAAGATCTTAGGTTAAAAGCCCAATTGTAGTGAACAGCTATAGACTAGTTATACTAGTACTACATGTTAAGCTGTTAAAAGACAATATTCATAAGATGAATGCAGCAGAAATGAGGATGCTAAGATATATGTGTCGTCTCGTCATACTAAAATGAATAAGAAAAAAAGCGAAAGGAAAGATGACTTGAATGGTTGGACATGTCTAGCAGAGATCAAAGAAACTGCATTTAGAAGAGTTATACGATCTAAAGTAGAACGGATTAGTAGAGAGAGAGGTAGACCAATACTAAAATGACATGTTGTTAAGTGCCTAGTTACTGTGAATCTTCTAGTAGATGTAACAACGAACCAAAACGACCCTAAATTTATAGGAACAAGAATAAGTTGTTGTAGCTATACTTGAACAACAGATGATGGGTTTAACATACATAATTACCACATAACAAGTGTAAATTCAAATGATCAATAGCCCAAAATTGTGAATACAGGCTTCCACTTACTTTTCTCTGAATCTCCAGCTGACTTGCTAGAAGATGGTTGTACTCATCCAAAATCTATTGCCATAAGAATAAACTGTAACACATTAATCCAGCACTCAAACCACAAGAAGTTAATAAAAATAAAGTACAAAATGTTGGTCATAGCTATTAATGAATTTGTCTTTCACGTTTTTGACACAGGGGATGCTTAAAATGACAAATCCAACCTTTGGGCCAGCCAAATGCTTCTATGAATGTCAACTAACCAAGAGCTGTCTTTATCAAGTCAAAAATAAAGCAGAAATGTGTAATTTCAACAAAACTAAATGTATTGTTTGTGAGAAAATGAATAAGAAGTACCGCTTCAACTTTGCTGCTGAAAAGGGCACTACCTAATTCTTCCCCTCCATCACACCCACAAGTGCCACATTCTCCAACTGTATTGCAGTGTGAATTTATCATGACCGATTTGCCAACACCTTTTGATTGATTTAGTCGATGAACATATCTGTCTCCAACATAATCCCAAATTTGTTGTTTTTCTACTTCGAGTGAAAAGCGATGTTGTTTATCACTCCAATGTCCACTAGCATGACCTTCTTCATACCTATATTGCACATATTGATATCAATCAGATACCTTTCCACATCAATGAAGTAAAACATATATGATTAAATAAAAACGACATGGATATAAAAAATTAGGCCATCAAATAACTAAAACCAAGTCTCATTTACCTTCCACATCCTACAAAACCACAGATCAAGCAGACCCAAAGGTTGTTTAAAGTTCCACACACAGCACAGGCTGGTTTCTCATCTTCAAGATGACAAAGCCGACAAACCTGCCAACAAGAATAAAACAAAAGATGCAATATTGTCAGATGTCATCAGATATTTTAATTTTTCACAATACAGCACTAAGCTCACATCAATAATTGATACTCTAGCATTCTACTGCCAAAGTGAATAACCAAAAATGTTACTTCCACAGAATGTAAAAGAGTCCAACTTTGCTTCGGTAAAATAATTAAAACATTAAAATGCTTCTAATGGANGTTTGGGCCACATTATTTTTGCATTCTCATTCTTTTACTCATTTTCAACCACACATTTTTTTAATAAAATAATATTTTCCATCACATCAATAACTTTTCCTTCTTTTTCAACCACATATTCTCCATCACATTAACCAAAAAAATGCATTCTTTTGAAAATAATGTGCACCAAACATGGGCTTTGTTTATGATGTAATAAAACACCATCAATTTAATGGTTAAAAAACACAAGCAACCAAAACACATTTTAATGTGTATGTGTTTTGGTTGCTTTTGTTTGTTTGTTTGTTCCATATGGACTCAGAACTCCAAAATTATAGATCAGCTCAAATTCGTGCCAGGATAATGGTCTCATTTTGTCCAGGTTAGCGTTGATGTTGAATGTTGAACACAAAATTCAAGTTCGTCCTCACTTTAAAAACTTAAAGCTTTGGACGAGGTGGTTCAATATAATATTAGAGTAGTCAGCCTAAGTTCAAGTGTTGCTGCCACCTAGTTATGGAAATTGCGCATGTCATACTTTTGATTTAAAAATGGTTTCTGGCCAAAATTTAATACATAAATTTGTCCCTTCCTAAGAACTTAAGGTTTTAGATGAAGTGATTAACACCAAATATCAACAAAATCACCAAAACATCCTGAGACACCTTGGAGACTTCTGATACTGATGAATGTTATTTGCAACCGACATGCATACAAGTCAAGACAGAATGTCTAGTGAGCCTTTTGTTTGGCGAAAAGAGCTTCTAAAGCTTATAAAATATTTTCCAAGTTGTCTTGAGCTCTATGGTAAAATATTTCGAGAAAAGTCCACAACATCATAAGCTAAGATCTTCAAGACCACATTAGTTGTTCTACAAGAGTTGAAGTACACCAACTAATATCGTAAGAGTTACTCTTTAGTTTGAGAAAATAAATAAGTAAATTCCAAAATTAATCTTCTTACAAAATAATCAGACCCCCAATACATCAGTTGTGCAAATGAAAATAGCTCCTAAACTCCCATCCACCGAAGCATGTTGCATGTTCTCATCCACGAGAGAGAGAGAGAGAGAGAGAATGATGATATCAATTGATGGGTTCCATGCACCTTTCTCATTGCAAAGAGTGATTTATCAGAGATCACCCGTGTATTCTTTACTTTATGTTTTATCATATTTTTCCAGACCAATCAATTTGATGAAGGGGTAGATTATCCAATTATGTCCTATTATCAATTATTATGAGCTATAATATATTTGATAAATTTAACAAAGAAATCTAAGCAGTTGATAAAGGGAAAGGAAGGGAGAACGCATGGAGCAGGATACAACTGTCTTGTAGTCTCCCATATAGACAGCTCAATCAGTTTTCTCTTATTCTCTTCACCCTATTGTTTTGGCAAATATAATAAATACAAACTTCTAAGTACATTATTTTTTTTTTTTTTAAATGTAATCAAATATTTTATTAATCGAGGCATAATACACGTGAAGTGTATCATCATTTTAAATTAGAAAGTAACAACATGAAATTAGGCAGCTTATCTATATGCCTAGTAGCCGCAACATTAAACTAAGTATACAATGTCAAATAAAACAATTCCCTTATTAGCGTTGTTGTCCGTGATTGGTCTTAACGTGAGTTCATTTGAAATACTTTTAACCAAGAAAGCTCAAGATATTTTGATTTGCAAGGCTTTTCGAGGCCAAGTGAATTTTCTTTACATAACCAAATTGCATTTGAAACATGCTCACAACTAAGGTAACAAATCAATATTACATAGAAAATTTTTCCCCTTAAGAAGGAAAAGCAAATGATTCAAGTTCTTTATCCAGCACATTAGGATATAGATCAGCCAAAGTTGCCAGTAGGTCAATTGGAAACTAAATCAGCAACAAATCAACCCATATTCTCTAAAAATAGTAAAATAAAATATTACTACAGTGGTATAATAAAACACCTAGCACCATGAAAACAAACAAGTAATTACAAAATGAAAAGCAAAAAGTAAATAGGTGGATAAACTTACCAGGCAAGATAAGTAGGTCCACTTCGAAACACATGAACATTGAAATGAATGGTCACACAGTGTACTCTGTATTCCACTAGTATCATAGTCCAATCTCTCTGATATTTTCAACAAAATGTACACATCATTACTAGAGGTATTCTTGTTGCATATAAATGAAATTGTAGTTAAATAAGTCAAGAAGATGCCTTAAGGAAAAAAGAAGATTAAAAAGTACAGAAGCACCGACACAATTTTAATTATGCATACAGATAATGGGCATATGCTAGCATGGTAGACAGACCAAGACAAACCGGGCAAGTGGGCAATTCAGCAAATTCAGATGGAGGAGTATTGGCAATTTCTGCTGACGTGGTATACTGAACTGATTGGGCAAAATACATATGGCAAACTTCAACCTGGAAATTCGATCAAATTATTAAAATAAAATTTGAAAGACAGCATTCATTCTAAGAGCAAATGAATGCATGTTTGCAGAATTAAGATCAGACAGTACCTCAGACGGCTTGAATTTTTTGCCATTGAAATTTAAATAAAACCCATCAGCAGAAAACTGATTTTCTAACCTGATCAACACACTGTACCTATCCTCCACTCCATCATTTCTGTTCCGAAGCACAGAAGAAGAAGAAGGAAAAAAGAAAAAAAACTAAGCAAGCTAATATTCAAAATGTGGATAATAAACAAAAACATCAGAAAGAAGGAAGAAAGAACGTGTATATATTGCAGTGCCCAAGAGCCAAAGAAAAAAAAAATCACTTCCATCAAGAAAGAATTAAGTTTTGCCTCGTATAACTCCAATCCATTTAGGAAGTGAGGAGTTATTTAGGCAGTAATATTCTAATATTTTTTAAATATAAAATTCCATTTCAAACATGAGAAGTAGAAAATGTTGTATTTTCCCACTTGTTCCTCGTTTCCATTATGTGCTAACACAAACTTGAGAATTGGCAAGATTCATATCCAAAAATCTCTTTTCAATAAGGTGCTAACCAACAATTCGTCAAAACTTGAAAATTACCCTTCAAGCCTTTATAAAGTCCTTGGCCTTGTCATATTTTGGGGTTAAATCTTATTGCTTCTAATGACATGAGTCTCCATGGACTCAAAACTCAAGTGATTGGAATTACGTACATGATTATGCAAGGAAAGACAATGAAGGTCTGTGCATCTCAAAATTAGGAGAACTTTCGCCTTCCAAATAAAAAAGTTATCACCCGATAAGATTATAATGCGAATATTATCATTCAATAACCTAGGAGAAAAAAGGAAAATAAAGGCTGTAGCAAAAAAATAAATAAATAAATAAAATCCCAAGGCCCGAACAAGAGCAGAAGCAGTATGGCAAGTATTCTCATAAAAGAAAGAAAGGGAAATGATATTCATATTCAAAAAATTAGGAACAACATCAGAAAATTTCATAAATCAATGCAAAGAAGACTATTTTCCATTGAGTTAACCAATCTAACTTTCAACCTTCGAAGCTAAGGTAGTAAAAGTACAATGAATTGAAAAGGTTTTTAGTAATACCAAATACAAAGACTTCCATACCAGTGGACCTAGGATATCTCTCAATTTGATTTACCATTTTTTATTGCAATTACATCAATAAAATAACTATTTACGTGTAGGACTATATAATTATCTTAAATTAGTTGCACTACATGAGATGTCATATTATTGTAAAGATAATTCCAAATGCAACTTAGTGCTCCATGACATATTATTATAACTAAAGATGTTTAAAGTACGAGTACAACAATATATCGAAAACCTCAATCGACGTCTCAAAATATAAAATTATCAAGTAATCATTTCTTAGTTATCAACATTTCATTGAACGGAAGTAACATTGTGCCTTGCTCATACATCCAAAGCAACATCTTGACATCTAAAAACTTTATCGACATACATACAAATTTGGTTTATTATATATATAAACAATAATAGTGCATGCCCATTGTTTTTTCAGCAAATTTCTCAAGAATTCACCTTTATTACAATGGCGGTATGCACACAAAAAAGGATATTCATGTATAAACTTCAAGATACACTAACAAAAACATCTAGAGTAGAGAACTACCCTTCCATTGCATGTGTGATTTGTGAACATATTTAAGAATAAGATTATTGCAGAATTCAGCCTTCGCATTTGCTCTATAGAATGGTAGTGGATGGCTGAGGTGCCTTTTTTCAAAAAAAAACTTTCTTCAATAGTCAATTTAACGTCAATTAAGAACAAACATGAATGAAAACTTAGTAGTCCATTTCAATTGCACATCCGCGGAGTCAAGTGCATAATAACAACCATGAAGGCCAGTCCTTATCTCTTCTCATATATATTGGAGGTTGTACAGATGGAGACCAAACTTTTTAAATTCAATCAAATGTTAATATTTATGACTAACAGCAGCAATGACACTTCGGCAGTGACTAGCCCATTTCCACTTGAGTCATTTAGGGTTTAACAAACCTTTTAATGTTAAATTATGGTTCAAACATGTTCACAATAGTATAAGTCAGCAAATTTATTGTACATAGTGCATCCTATGATGTTCTGTGCTCTGCTATCTTGCCAAAGTGTCATTAATTCACTAGGGACACTGAATACACACTTCTGCATCATATGAATTCAATTATTGCCTTTCTTTCCATATATACATACACGCTCACATAGGACATACAGAAGAGAATTTGAAATAAAGGTACCTGAAGAAGAGGATTTTAGAGATGTGAGGGAGGTAGGATTCGCAGAAGAGGAAGAAGTCATCTGGGGAGAAATAGTTGGGCATAGCCACCACAAAAAGTATGGTTGAGCGGGCACTTGGATTGGACAAGGTGATACCTGTGGAGGTGTGTGAAAGTTTCCGAAAGAGGTGGATGATGCCTTTGAGTTCTGCAGTCTTCAAATTGTTACGGTTCTCAGGGGTAACAGAGGCGACGGATTTGTTGAGGGGTTGAGGGAAGTTCACAGTGTGGATTTTGAGGGTAAACATCTCTCTTCGATCTTGAGAGGAAAGCGCAAATTGTTGCTTGCCTAAATCAAATGTCTTGCAAAGTCTTGAGATATTTTTGGTCTATTTCGAACATATTCATTAAAAAAATTATGAAGTCAGTTGAATTTTGGCAAGAGATCATATTGTATCTCCACCTGAAATTTGCCAGCAAAAAACAAATTCATTTGTTTTGGAAAATTTGACTTATGTAGGCCATCTAACTTACAGGTACGTTGATCCTTCAACTTTAACTTTATTCAAATTGATAAGCAACTTATATTTTATTTCAATTTGATCATCTAACTCGTGTTTAATTGTAAGTTGACTATTCCTTCTGTTATCGTTAGACAAACTAGTGAAATTTGTAACCTAGCCTGTGGAATTCGTGACTTGATCAGCTAAATTTGAGACCTAGCCCACATAATGAGACCAATCTGCCACAGCGGAAGACTCACTTTTTTCAAAAAAAATAAATAAATAAACATGTGATTCATATTTTTTAGCACCTAGCAAAATTGTGTTGCTAACATAAGTTGGGTCACAAATTTCATTGGCCAGTTCACAAATTTCAAGAGTTCAATAATGGTTTTAGACGGAATGGTCAAACTATTATTTTACCAACTCAAAACATATAGAAGTTTAGTGTGTGAATATTATCATTCAAAAAACTAGGAACCTGCATCCCCTTTCCAGGAGTGTTAGTAGTGCTTGTGATTGAGGGGGAATGGAAAAAGGTAAATAAAGACCATAGCCAAAAGCAAAGGATTCCCAAGGCTCGGACGAGAGCGAGAGCGAGAGCGAGAGCGAGAGCGAGAGCAGAGGCAACAAGGCAAAAGAAAGGACAACGATATTTGAATTCAAAAAACTAGGAACCACTACTTAAGAAAAATGAATAAATCAACGCAAAGAAGACTATTTTTCAACTGAATTAACCAATGTGAATTAATTTCTAAATTCCATTATTCGATGGCACGCATGGTAAAAGTACCGTGAATTAAAGAAAGTCCTCGTTAATACCACATAAAAAGACTTCCATATCTGTGGGCCTGTGATATTTCTCAATTTAAATTGATATTTGACTTACCACTTAATTCAATTAAATCATTAAGATAACTATTCAAGTGTATTATTTGTAAAGATAACTTCAAATGCAACTAATGGAGATCAAATTAGATATGCTGTACGAAGACTATTCAAGTTTAGATTCTTATTTTAGGAAAAGTAATTAGGTTTATTTAATAAATTTTCTAGTATTTTTATTAATTGCTTCCTACTTAAATTAGATTAGTTTAATTCTTATATAAAAGAGACTTGATCATTGTAATAGTTAGACTTGATTTCTCTGTATGTGGATTTTGGAGCACGCGCCTATAACTTCAAAATATGCTAACAAAAAAATTTAGGGAAGTAAAGGGTACATTTCCACTGCATGCATGAACATGTTAAGAATATGAATTACTTCTGAAAAATTGGCATTTGCTTTTGCTCAATAAAAATAAGTACTGGAAGGATGAGGCACCTTTTTTGAAAATTTTCTTTAATAGTCAATCTATCATAATTTAAAGTAAGACCAACCATGGGGACAAAATTAGTTGTCCATTTCAATATCACATTCACAGAGTGAAATGCATAAGAACGGCCATGAAGGTAGTGAGTAAAAAAATAAAAATTCTGCCTTTGGACATAGTTTACATCCCTTAAACATTTTTAGCAGCCCATCGCGGAGTGTTCTCACATACCACATGGATAAAAATAAATAAATAAAATTGAGAAGATATATCTACCTAGCCACATTGTTCATGCAGAATTTACCTCTACCAGAAATACATTTCTAGCCTATTTCAACTTGAGTCATTTAAAGTTTAGGGTTTAACATATTAGGAACACGTAAGTGCTTCTGCCTCGAATAAATCCAATTATTAACTTTCCTTCATATGTGCACACTCACAGACATGATATAAAGTGAAGAAATTGAAATAAAGGTACCTGATTAAGAGGATTTCAGTGAACTTCGGGAGCTCGGATGCACAGAAGAGGAGGAAGTCATCTGGGGATAAATAATTCGGCACGGCCACCACGAAAAGTAGTGTTGATCGGGCGTTTGGATTGGCCAAGATGTTGCCAGTGGGGTTGTGTGAAAGTTCCCGGAAAAGGTGGGCGACGCCTCTAAGTTCAGCCGGCTTCAAATTGTTCGGGCTCTCCGCAGCGGAGGAGGTGCTGGAGGCGACGGTGGTGTATAAGGGTTGAGGGAAGTCCACCGTGTGAATTTTGAGAGTAAACATATCTTCAGAGGAAATTGGTAACTGGAAATTGTTGTTTGAAATCAAAATTTAAGAAATCAATTGAATTTTGGAGGTTGCTTGAACAGATTAACTGAAATAATTTATGAATACAGTTGAAATTTGCCGGCAAATCAAGAACAAAAATAGCCAAGTGGAACCACCTAAGCCCTTGTGACCCATTTTCCAAAATAGTGAAATACATTATTTTCCTTTTTTATTACCATATTTTTTAATTAAATAATATTACATGTTCATATTTTTTAATTATATATTTTCTAAAAAATATTATTCTAAAATACATTTTAAACAAAAATTCACGCACCTATTCCATTTTTGTATCATCAGCGTCACTTTATAAAAGGACCAATGTCACCCTTTGAAATTAATTGGAATTATTTTAAAAAGTCGCATTGCTGACTACCGCGATTGAAAGTTTTGCAATGACCAATAAATATGATACTCCCAATACACGATTATTCTTATATTTCATAGCGAGAGTTCGCAAGCAACAATTGAGAGATCGATTAGACTTTTTTTTTTTTACCGCAGACCGAACATGAACCATATTTACATTAGGATTTATTATTTATATATCATTGATTCTTCATATTTTTTATTTCGCATATTGATTTACACTTACACCTAGCCCATATTCTTCCTTTCTTCATGATCAAACTTGATATTTACGACCCCAGATAAGATCAATTCATAATCATGTTATACGTTTCTATCGGAATGACCGTAGCACAAAATGTACTTTTAAATAATCTATTTTATAGGTTCATTTTACAAACGGTCACTGAACGTACAAAAAAATTAAAAAACGGTCACTGAAGTTTAAAACTTGCAGAAATGGTAATGAAATTTCATGCGCTTTCACAAACGGTTACTGAAATTTTAATTTGTTTCACAAACGGTCACTGAAAGACCGTTATGATTTTAATTCAAACTTGAAGGACCAAAACACATGGACATAGAAGCTTGACCACCTGGAATGCTGCCAAACTTCTATATCTAAGTGTTTTGATCCTTCAAGTTTGAATTAAAATCATAACGGTCCTTCAATGCTGTTTGTGAAACAAATTAAAACTTCGGTGATCGTTTGTGAAAGCGCATGAAACTTCAATAATTATTTCTGCAAGTTTTAAACTTCAGTGACCGTTTTTTATTTTTTGGTAAGTTCAGTGACCATTTGTGAAATTAACCCTCTACTTTATTAAGGAAGAGGGAGCAGATTCTAAAATAGTTTTAGCAACCACATGTTAGCCCAATGATAGATCTTACAACTTTCGTGATGTGCTTATTTGAGTTGCTTTCTAGTATCATAAGTCTATTATTTCAGTATTATAGATTTAATCTGACAATCTTGAAAAGTTATTTTAGCCTGAATTAGAGGTCTCGAGGAGTAATCTAGTACTTGAGTACTACGGAATTAATACGATCACATCCAAAGGCTACTAAAAATTTATTTCGTCTATCGGACAGGTCATAACGATTCAATCTTGAAGTTATCAAAATAATTGTTATTTTCTTCTTTTTGTACAAGCCTATAAGCATAAATTGAAACGAGATAGCATGTTTCTCAAAAAAGATTCGAATTAAACAATAATATTAACACGAAATATCAATTCAATGGGCGTTAACTTTGTTATAAAGATTATAAATGTGGACGAGACAATTTTACAACTTTTATAATTTTTTTCAACATTTTGACATTTGAGATTTGATCTTAAATCAACCAATTAGAAAAGAAAGAAAACAACACAATTACGTCAACAAATGATCTATTATGGAAACTTACTAATCGGAAGTAAAATTAAACCTTAAGGATTAAGAAATGTCATTATCCGAACCGTTCCGGTCCGCCCGGAAAATACATTATTTTTGAAAAAATATTTAATATATACGGAAAATACCCTCCAAAAGAAGGCCGGCACGCTATTCATCACAGTCTCCACGCGTTTCGTCTTTAGTTTCTCTCTCTGAATTAGTCCAGTATCACCAGGCTGCGCTTCTTGAACTCTTCACTCTATATATAACGTATATATACAACCATATATATATATATACACAAACGTTCATTTATATGTATATATTTGCGTGCGTATATACAGGTATCGAAGAACACGCCGTTAGTGGCTGTATCGGGAGATCAGTCGGTTTCTGTGTAGATCGCAGTTTTTAGAGCTCCGATCACTGAAAAAAGGGCCCAGTCTTCGTAAGTCTTCTTTTTTTTCTTTAGGGTTTTGTGTGTGAAATGAATATGTATACATACACTATCTTGTGTATAGGATGATCGAGAAATGACTTTATTTTCAAGCGAATTTCAGTTTTGATTCAAGTGATGTAATGGATATACATATGTGATTATGTATTTATCGGAACAGATCTCGATTTTATGATTCGTCCATCAATGTGCCCATAACAAGAAGTCAAGAATCAAACGTTTTTGATGTAGATGTAGGATGATTTTATGTTTTAATGTATATCAAGATATTTTAGTATTGATATTCACTTTTGTTCAACTGAATTTCGAATACAGGGCGTACCCACACAATTTAGAAAACGGATTGGGGTTGTGGTATAAATCAAGATTTGAGTGATATCAATATTTGGGTATATAGCTTATACGATGGCAGCAAGTACGATCAGAAAGGCAATTGGGGCAGTGAAGGATCAAACAAGCATTAGTATAGCAAAGGTGGCTGGCAATGTTGCGCCTGACCTTGAGGTCTTGGTCGTGAAAGCCACGACCCATGACAACGAGCCTGCAGATGAGAGATATTTAAGGGAGATACTGAATTTGACTTCCTATTCAAGAGGGTATGTCAACGCCTGTGTTATTGCAATTTCCAAGAGATTGAGCAAAACTCATGATTGGATTGTGGCATTGAAGGCCTTGATGTTGGTTCATAGGCTGTTAAGTGATGGGGACCCAATTTTTGGACAGGAGATGATGTATGCCAGTCGGAAGGGGACCAGAGTTCTAAACATGTCAGATTTTCGAGATGAGGCCCACTCGAAATCGTGGGACCATTCGGGGTTCGTGAGGAGCTATGCACGGTATTTGGATCAGAAGCTCGAGTTTATGGTGTATGAGAGGAAATTGAATGGTGGTGATTACGAGAAGAAGAGATATCAGGATGAGTATGGAGAGTTTAGGGATGAACCTGGTTATGGAATGAACAGGCCAAGGTCTTATGGTGATCTGAACGGCTCACAAAAGGAGAGGAATGAAGTGACACCTGTAAGGGAAATGAAGCCAGAGAGGATTTTGGAGAGGTTCAATCAATTGCTTATGCTTCTTGATCGTTCATTATCTTGTAGACCAACAGGTTCTGCAAAGAACAGTAGGATGGTAATTGTAGCACTAAACCTGGTTGTGAAGGAGAGTTTTAAACACTACGCTGATATGTGTGAGGTGTTGGGCATTTTGTTAGATCGGTTTTTGGAAATGGAATATGTTGAGTGTGTCAAGGCTTTTGATGGTTATGTTAGCGCGGCAAAGATGACTGATGAACTATCCAACTTTTATAATTGGTGCAAGGATACAGGGGTTGTGAGGTCATCCGATTTCCCGGCATTGCATATAATTACTGACAAGCTTTTGGGGACTCTTGAAGGGTTTTTGAGGGAAAAGGCAAATAGGCCAAAGAGCCCCGAGAAAAGAAGAGAAGCTACTTACTCTCCAATTAAAGAGGATGACGCACCAAACATGAATGAAATAAAAGCACTTCCTCCACCAGAGCATTACAGTCATCCACTTGCACCACAGCCCCAGTCCGTACCACAGACTCATCAAGTGACCGAAGAACTAGTGAATTTGAAGGATGATGGAGTATCAGCTGATGAACAGGGCAATAAATTGGCATTGGCTTTGTTTTCTGGACCTGCTTCTAAAAATCCAAACGATGCATGGGAAACATTCCAGACAGATGGAGCGACTGAAGTGACTTCAGCATGGCAGAATCCAGCTGCTGAGAGTGGCATAGCCAACTGGGAATCAGCCTTGGTCGAGTCAGCTAGCAATTTATCAAAACAGAAGGCTGATTTAGCAGGTGGTTTTGATTCACTGTTGTTGACTGGTATGTATGATCAGGGGGCAGTGAGGCAGCATATAAATATTTCTCAACTAAGTGGTGGGAGTGCAAGTAGCGTTTCATTGCCTGGAACAGGCAAAAGTGCGACACCCATGTTGGCACTGCCCGCTCCTGATGGGACATTCCAACAGGTCGGGCAACAAGATCCATTTGCAGCATCTCTATCTGTGCCACCACCGTCTTATGTTCAAATTGCAGATATGGAGAAGAAACAGCATCTTCTCACACAGGAGCAGCAGCTTTGGCAGCAATACGCGAGCAATGGGATGCAAGGCCAATTGGGCTTGGCTAAGGTAGCTGGCAATGCTGGTTATTATGGTGCTGGAATGTCCTATGGAATGCCCCAAGTTACTGGCTTAGGACAATCTGTGGGTTATTACCACGTACCATTCTAAGTCAGACTGCGATAATGTTCTTATCGAAGCCCCTGCCCTTCTTATTTCTTATGGGTATTGTCTACTATGCAACCTTTTTTTTTTTTAAGAAAAAATTGACAATTTTGCAAAATAAGTGTGAAATCAGGGTAAGGAGATTATTCTGCTAAACGAAATTATCATTTTTGAATCGCGTCATGTGTAAAAGATAATCATCCATGTATGCCAAAAGAATATAGTTTTAATTATTTTGGCTAATTTAGACTTCGCCCTTGTGAATAGTCTACTCATGACAATGTTGCGCAGCCTGGTGATACATGGATGATTATCTTTTGGCATACATGGTTGGCAACTACTATCGTTGGCAACTAATCTATTGACAGAATTTTCGTTAGTGATCATTTGTTTCATCAATTATTTATTATTATTATTTTCGAAGAGATACCCTTAATAATTTTATCTAATATCCTTATATTATCTGAGCTACTTCTATGCAATCTTCATTTTATTTGATTAGTCATGGCCTAATAATGCACTACTAAATTTGAATATTTATTATAAAATTAAGAGAAAAGAGAGAACAATACCGGAGAATCGAAAAGGAGTAAAAATTCTTGATTGTCTTCGTGAAAATCAAAGTATCATATTTATAGTATATAATTAGGGTTGTAGGGCTACAATTGTTATTCACAAATAAAATTTAATTATTTTGGCTAATTTAGACTTCGCCCTTGTGAATAGTCTACTCATGACTAGTTTTGAGTCAATCTAGAGAAGGGATCAACAGAGATTTTTTTATAATAGACCGAGTCTCTTTAGTCCGGCTGCTGATTCTGATTGGCCTTATGACTTGTTCATATGTGCTTTGGTCAGAATATGAGAAAAAGAATGTCGTGCACTTGAATAATTTGTTCTCTCTCCATAGAAGACATTAGGGGCGGACCAGACCATTTGTTTTGTGGGGTCAAAAATGAGAATTCAAAAATATTTAAAACTACATATTAGTAATGAAAATAAGTCAATACGTTAATACAATTGTAGCCTACGCGTTTTCATACTCTAAAAACATCGTATAATTACATCGTTATCAATATTGTTAAGTACAACGTTTTCAATATATGCAACCAAATTCAATTGAAAATTCAATATCTAAATTAATTGAAAAATGGATTGAAGACGAGAGACGAATTCACAGTGCGTAGCCGCGTAGGTAACGTGCGTATGGAAAAATTAGGGATTTCAGATTTTTTAATAGGGGGATATCAAAGTCAATGTCTTATNTGAGAAAATTAGGGATTTCAGATTTTTTAATAGGGGATATCAAAGTCAATGTCTTATAAGTCATAATATATTAGTTGGATTGGGTCAATCAATGAATTATAGATTAATGAGTTGGTGTAGAGTGTAATTTGACTTGGACTTGGGCTTGTGAGTTGTGAATTTGACTACTCTTGGGTAAGTGGTAAGTATTAGGTTAAAAAAAATAAAAATAAAAAAGTTGTGGGGTCATTTGACCCCACATGACCCCATGTGGGTCCGCCCCTGCAGAGACATCATGCTATAGATGACTGAATCTACGAGTACGATAGTGATTGATAGTAACAATTGTGACATTTTCCCTTTGAATACATTATCTCATTGTTTCTCATGCTCGGGAAAGATTGTCAATAGTGTTGACTTAGTTAAATGTTCGTCCAAGATGGTCATAGAGCTCGACTTAAGACTCCCTTTGTAGTCGCTCATTAGGTCAACATCTGCAAACCACATCTCTTTACAAGGTGGTGAATGCTGGTTTAAACCATCCCATGAAAAAAGAAACACAATCCAAAAATTTGTACGTCTGTTGTAAACTAGTTATAGACACAAAACAACCAACATTGAAAACTTTAAAGAGCCTTTTTTGTGTGACTGAAAACCAGCATCATCTAACAGAAAGATCTTAAGAGAGAATAGCGTGTTGCCAAATCGAGTTATTCTAAAATGAGACATGATTGAGAAAATACAATCATTGACCTTCCAGTGCCAATGGAGTAACTCTCTTAAATGATTCATATGCTTTTACCAGATCAGATTCTGTGTGAGCAGCAGAAACGAACAATCTGATTCCTAAAGCTAAATTGCATTTATCGATTGTAGATCTCTTTGAAGTAACACAAAATATAGAGTCTTCTTTCAGAACCTGCAACCATATACGTTTCTCCCATCAGAGCAAGAATCGGTTATTACGACCACGAAAGACAATAAGTTCAACTTTAGAAAATGCAGGTTTCTAGTTGAGGTTAGATATTTATTGAACAATCATTTAAGACAACTTACACGATCAGCTATATCTTCAAGTACTTGTAGGTCGCCCTTTACAGATCCCGTGGAATTCCTCAACTTGAGGAAAACAATTGGTGATTGTGGATCACTCATAATCTCAAGGCCATGTATATCTGATAAACCTGGAATTTTACATGACAATAGATTAAAATGACACAATTAATATATTGTCTCAGAGATGACTCGAATGTAAGACAGAAATAAATACACATTAAGGGCTTGTTTGAGCCCCATTTTTTTTTCTTTTAAATGCATTTTGTAATAGTGTTACGATGGAAAATGTATAGTTAAAAAATAAGGAATTTTTTTGAATTTGCATGTAACATTATTTTATTAAAGAATGTGTGGTTGAAATGGGGTCAAATCACTGTTCAAGATTACACATGCACACATATAGGGGGAAAGAGAGAGCAACCATTATGGAGAGTAGCAACATTTTTCTTCAACTTTGTTACGAGATCCAGATTATCTTCCAACACATCAACAGCAGCAATTGCAGCACTTGCTAGATATGGAGGTAAAGAAGCAGAAAAGACATAACCTGAACTACTGAGACGCTGCCAAATGAAACGGACACTGGGCATTAGTAAAGGAAAAGTGAAGAAAGTCTATGCAATATGGTAACCACAATTTCCGGTAAGAATGTTTAGCTCGATCTTTCAGTCTTCCAGAAAACGGATGTGGTTTACTAGTGGTGGAAATTAAGTACGTAACCCTACTTGGTGATCAACGACTCTGGCACTTCCAGTGCAAAATCCTCCTTCAGCAGCCAATGCATTTCCCATAGCAGCAGCTACTATATCTACCTTCTCAATCTGCACCAACAAAGCACCACCATATAACCAAAGAAATTTGATAATTAATAGTACCAGAAAGGTTATAGAAAACATACAGGAACACCGCAGTGTTCAGTTAGACCTCTACCGCAGCTTCCAAGAACACCAAAAGAATTGCTCTCATCCAATATTAAACGGAATCGATATTTTTCCTTGAGCCTGACAATTTCATCCAGTGGAGCAATTTGGCCAGAATTCTGAAATTTCACAAGAGCAGTAACAAATTAACATTTCAGGATCCAGCATGAAGTGATGATTCAAAGTAATGCGTTTGAACATGTGGTATAGTGCAAGTCGTCAATATTTTGGTCAATGGCCAACGTTTTTCCCAGGTTGAATTAATGGTATACCCATGCGGCGCCAAAAAAAATATAAAGAAAAAAATACAAATAAAGAAAAAGGCCAATTAATCCAGTATATTCATTTTTCTCTGCATAAACACTCCAATGTGCATACTCATACATCACATCCATGTAGCAGCTCTACAGTGCATAGTGCCACATCATTCATGAATTACATCCATATGTGAATAGTACTCAAAAGATTGAGTAGTCAGAGGTTAACATGAAACAACACCAGTTCACTCATTCCTTGCAATATATATTTATCCCAAGAAATGCAGGCATTTAGTTAGTATGGCATCTCAATGATTTCTTTGAGAGGGTATTTTCACTCACCAAAAAAGCAACAATGTTTTCTTCATTAGGACCAGTATTTCTTCTCAATCACACAATATTGCATCAAAGAAACCATTAGAAGTTCCATAGGCACTCAAAGCTATATGAAGCAAAATTTTCACAGGTTTGGTAACTTATAATTATAGGATCCATACCATGTACGTACTTTTTTAACTCGGATGAAATCAATTGAAGTATAGGCCATGAAGCATAATTGCAATATAAAGCAAATAAAAATGATGATGCAGTCCTAAATCCAAATTATTATTAGCAAGTTACATTATTATAGTTAGATTGTTTAGAGAGCTTTAGGTGTATATTATAGCACAAAGGATTCTGCAGCTAAATAACATCTTTCTCACTGGTTATTGATCCTGCCAAACGATAAGCATATCTTTATTCATAGGTTACTGATCCTGTCAAACTGGAATTCAGAAAGATTCCTAAGGTTTTATTATATCAGATCTAGGATCTACTGAGAGCATTGCTTTAAGGATTTTTAAAATTTTACAGATTCCATCTTCTTTCTTTGAAGGTTTTATGAGCTTGAGATAGTCACGATATGTGGTCTGTTCAGTACTAGGGACATAAGAAAACTGGCCAAGCCCCAAAGACAGTAAATAACAGTTAAAATTCGGGCTGATGAAAATTTGGCAGCATTGGTCTGCTATTCATGACGACATCTTGTTCAAGACACGAATTGGACTATATCTATTTGCTAATGGAGAAAAAAATGCAGTACCACAAACTTGTGGGTGTTGCCTCCTCTTCATCTCGTGTCAATAACCACCATATAAAGGAGAGAAAATAGAAAGCACGAAAGCAGAAAGTAATATCTAGTCCACTAATAAGAAGAGAAACCTGATACACGGCTTCTGCCACGATGTAGCGCCTAAGTTTCTTAGCTCTCTCATTTTTCTGGGTAACTTTCTCCAGAATACTTCGTAATGATTCCATATCATTGTGCTTGTAATATACAATTGTACTCCTAGAGAGCTGAAGTCCATTCTGTATTCCCCAGTGGACACCCTCATCTCTGAAAGAGCCACAAAAAAAAATCATAAAAGCTAGGTTGTGATTCATGTCATATATCATACTTGCACGACAACAAAATACTTATGGAAGACGTGTATGTCACTGAGAGAGAGAGAGAGAGAGGTGTGTATATATTAAAATCATATACACAGACATAAAAATGGTAACATAAACAGACAAGTGGTCTGCCACAGAATAAAAGAGTAGTAGTGGTAAATTATCTCTGATATCAGGGTGAAGTTATGTTTGGTGTTAATGGTGAATAAATAACACTAATCAGGTTTAATATAATGAACAACCATTTGTGCATGAAAAAAATTATTTGATAGTATGATGCAGGAAGAAAGGCATGGAGAAGTTTAATGTGTTTCTTTTTACAATACAGAAATAGCTCTAAACTATCTGTATGATGTGATGTAGAGGACAAAAGATAAGAACAGAACAAAAGAAGTCAAGGAGAGAAGGAATAAAGGTGGACAAAATGGAAAAATAAGGATAGGCTGAAAGCAGTGAGTGGAAAGACTTAAAAAACAATCTTTGACTAGTGGGACGCTTCTAATAATTTCTTCACATGACTCAGTTTACAAGAAAAGAAGTAATCTGATGGCAAATTTAATTGGTTGGACATTGAAAAATGTATTTTTATCTAAAATAAACTTAAACATTAAGAAACAGTATTTCAGTTAACCACAGTTTTCCCTGTTTTCCCTTTTTTTCACTCCATCCAATAACAGTGAAAAAATTGATGGCATCCTCCCCCCTCAACCCCACAAAAAAGGAAAGGAAAATTATATATCAATAAATCCATATAATTAACAAGATGTGATTGGAATGTTTATAGAACAAGGAAGTAAGTTTAAGATTGTATTCATGATGCGGGGGGTGGCAAATTTAGCAGTTTGGGGTTCGATAACGTGAAGTCATATAAACCATCTAACCTAATGACTTCTAATGGAAGCAATAATTACATATGTTGATTTTGAGATGGGAGAGATTTATTAATTATTCAAACCTAGAGGAAAGTTTCCACCATTATCGAAGATAATGAGGACATATAAAGCTCAGAACTATACCAAGCGTAGAAACAAGGTTAAGTCCTTATAAGCCCAACAAAATGACTCTCATGCTCATCACATGAACTAACAAATATTCAAAAAAAGCCATATTTGCTCAAGTAATGCAATCTAAAATATAGATAGTTTAACTTCTTCGAAGAGTCCTACTGAGTATGTTGCATTGTAGAACACTGTTACCCTATAAGTAAACAAAGGATAAGGAAACTCACGCAACAATAATATCACCCTTCTTGGAAAATGCTGGAATTATACTGAACATCGTGGAAAGTCCATACGAATAGAGTATAGAATCAGAAGTTCCAAGAAACTTGGATATTCTGGCTTCACAATCAAGGTGAACATCTGCATAAACAAAAATTGAGGAAAACTTGATCGTCTGATAAGTCAGGTAAGGAAGAAAAATACAACAAAACATGTAATAGGAGTTTCCTTAGATAACAGTTTAAATCATACCGATTGTTCCATAAAATCCACGAGGTCCACAAGAACCAACACCATATTTCTCCACTGCTTTGGTACAGGACTCCTATTTCAGATCGTTTGATATCAATTGACGCCCAAGTAAAGGACTATGCTGAGAAGTGGAAACAAAAAGCAAAATAAAAAAGGTAGGTCTTCTTACTAGCAACTTTTCATGTCCTACAAATCCAAGGTAATTTGCTGATGCAAAGTTAACAACTTCTTTCCCATCTATTATTGTATGTGGTCCTGCAGCACTGTTCAAGAGCAACTCGTGAGATTACCAGAAAACCAGAACTATGCAGACTTGAACTTGCATGCACAAATGAAAATTTCAGTCAACCATAGGAGTAGAAACAAAAATCTGAAATGAGCGAGGAATCATATCTCCAAATGAAAAGGACAATGCGTAGGATGGGAATCCATGTCATAAGAGAAAATAAAATATCTGCATCTAAGTTTTCATCTTCCTTTTTTGTCATATATATTTTTCCTTCAGGCAGATGTGGTTTTTTCATTATAAGGTGGTTTTGAAATTTGTATCATCTCCAGAAAATGAACCTTATAAAAGAATTCAGTAAAAAATTCACCTTTGCAATACCGGTGGTTCATACTTCATCTCTTCGGTAATTGCAGGAATAAGGGGTTCTGGGACCCATTCATCACATAACTCGTCTATTTCCTAGAGATCATCAAGCAATCACATTCATCAGCTTGGATAGTAGAAGAAATGAAGAAAAACAAAGTGATACACAAATATTTCATGAGGTGTTACCAAGATTATCGTATGCTAACTAATTGAGACTTGTTATCTTGATGTGTGCTTTAAATATTAACACCAAGCTCATAAACATCCCTTTAAATCACATAACATCTAGATATGATATAGCAAAGCTGTTCACAAATTTTCATAGCAAAAAATACAGTGGCCTAGGGGCTAGGAGCTAGAACAAGACTCATCAACACCAAAAACAAGAGGAAAGATTGGAATAAAATGTGGTTAGAAAGATAACCACAGAATGGTCAATGTGGGAATACTAACTGTTTCTAGAAAACATTTTAGATAGAGATAATCCTAAAAATTTGCAATTCATTCCACAAGAGACCTAAACAACATGGAAATAAGTATATCTTCTACAAACTTATGGGTAGCTTTAGCTTGCTTCCATCCAAGTCCAAGCGCTAACATCACCACAGCACACTTGGTTCTTTCGCTCGTTGCTCGCGGAGCGGCATACCGAAAAAAAAGAAACTAGACACAGATCATTGGTATTGGATGTATCGTTAGGTTGTGCCGAGTCAAATCAGCTCCGTTTTTTTTCCGTTGCAGAAAAGAGATCCCTTCCCCCCACTTTAAAAAATGATGAATATTAAGTCCGGGAGGCTGCAGGTACTATGGATCCTCTGACTCCCAATCGGGTTGCCTTCCCAGGTCTCGCCGGTGTTGCCTGTAGGTCGTGATGTGCCTTGAGATGGCCGTCTCCTGTCCCCCTGCCGGTGGGGAATCCGCTCCCGGGTCGTCGCTCTGCTGCGTCTGGCCCGTCCTCTAGGCACCTTTGGAAAGC